>JAECUM010093287.1:0-22761 GCA_016617855.1 Megalonaias nervosa
CCATAAATGTGTTGGAATGGAAGTTATTATTTCTTACCATACCATAGTTTGTTGCAATCTATGTTATGTAATTGCCAAATCTATGGAAACATCATGTCACACACTTTGATTATTCATTTTTCCTTTCCTATCGATATTGGGTTCACACAGTATGTTCAAACTGATTTTAAAAACTTTTGCTTGGTGGCACATACATTTAGTACAGTGCAATGAACTCAGGAATTAAAGAATTATTTTGTAGTGATTTGTCAAGAGTTATCTGATAAACTCAGAAGAATGGAGCTGATTTAATGACCGGAAGTCAATCCTTTAAATGCCATAAATTTGAAATGTATTGCTGAAGGATTCTGAATGTATTACTTTCTGACTTTTGGTGCATTGCTAATCATGTTAAGGTAGAAGCCCTGTTAAATGAGGCCTTCCGTACCTCATGCTTTGTTTATGTGATTCTGTTTACTTGTCATAATAATGAGGAGTGGTGTCATTGTTTGCGTAAAGATTGGATCACACAAATTAACATCCATTTCTGGTATACATTAGTTTTTAACTGCTATTGATTTATCGTGTCAGGACGAAATACTAAGAGTAACTTTCGGGACATACATTGATTGCCTCATTACCGCACAGATAGTGGGGGAAAAAAATGACACTCTTTACAGCGAAATGCAGGTGATACCAAATATTTTTAGATGTCGAGAATATAAAATTAGTATATGTAAAATGAGAGAAAACAATGATATGACTTCGGTCTGTGCACACCTAGCCTGCTTAAATATATATATATATATATATATATATATATATATATATATATATATATATATATATATACAGCATTAAAAAACTTCGCACAACCTTTGGCATTCGTGTGCTGTAGAGATAACTGGTGAACAATTACGCCTCATAAAAAAAGGGAAGCTTTAATGGTGAAAAGAAAAGAAATTCATATAAGAGCAAATTCCTTTAGTAATCCTCCAGTAAAAATAGATGATGGGAATGGTTAGTATTTCGTCATGAATAACTGTCCCTGGAATATGCTTTGAAATTGGAGAATATTAAATACCATTGATACAGACTAAAAGATATATGAGATACGTATAACCCTCAATTCTGAAAACACACCTGGTTCATGGTACCTCTGGCGTAAAAACAAAACAAAACACAATAATCAACATTCAAACAAGAAATAGGTAAATATATTTTTCTAGTGATTTAAAGCATGTAAAATGTGTTTGCCCATCCAATAACAAACAAACATATCAGTGCATTGTATATCATCCTTTGGAAATGGTAAATATCTATTATACAGAGGCTAAATTAATGTATCTACTTATTCAACCATGGATTTGTTGACACAGACCTGTGATGATGTAATGCTGATTAAATTCAATGTTTAGAATTAATGGATCATAGTGTTGAGGAAAATAACAGGGCAAGGTAATTTGTAAATTATTAGTCAGATGCGTAGTTTATTCCACTTCAACCCAGCCACATTAGTTTACGAAGCTACATTGTCAGATCGTCGAGAGCTTCGATGAAGAGGTCAGTGGTTGATAAACTTTTTATTTTGAAATCCTTTCTGATACGGCGGTAGAAACATTCTGGAGCCTACAAAAACAAAAGAAGAAAGCAAGACTGACACCAATTCATATTGTGGGCCTCATATAAAAATGTTTTCGTCGATATAGATCAGTAGAAGTCATTCTTATGACAGGTGCCACTAAATCTTAGATGATTGTTTGCTCAAGACCTGTAGTTCTCGTCCATTCACTAAATGAATATTGCATGTCTTGTGCTGAAACTTGAATATGTTCCAATTTCTACATTTTTAGCTTAGAGTTGATATGAAATGTTATCGAAAAGGCGATGCAGAAAATGTAATTATATTATTGCAAGATTTCTTTTGTAAGACTGGATATCCAACAAGTACTGGTGTATAATGGCACAAACTACAGCACAGATAAGACAAATAAGCTGATATTTCTCAATTTAGTGTATAGATGGTTCGGGTAAGACAAACATTCGTGCATAACACATAATGTGGCCATTATCAGCACGAGGCATAAATCGCAAATGATATGTACTTAGGAACGTGTGACTTGCGACGTATGAAATCAGAAAGACATTTCATATTATGGTAGAGATGAGATTTGTGCAATATCAGGATATAATACTGCCGCTATCTTTCGGTATAAGGCGTACCTCCTTCCTCATTGTGATCAATGCTGCCAGGTCCCTTCCAGTAATTTGTTCAAACTGCTCCCTGAGCGAAAGAATGTTTGGAAACATTAGAATTTGACTTCTTCATCTTCCAACGGCTTATAACTCATTCAAAAAGAGGCTGTATGAAAATAACTTTCCGTTTAGAAACAAAAATGTATATTATCATCATTGTGTTATCTGTAGCTGATGGAATATAACAAAAATGTATCAATACGGTACATGCATTTTGGTTGATACTTCCAAACCTGCCGTCAAACTCAGTCTATCCTGGGTTTGGTACAGAAATCGTACAATTTCAAAATGACCCTAGACAGTTTAAAAATATCGGGTATTTAGCTAGAACTACCGACTGAAATGTTCTTGATCATGTAGCGTGTTAATTAACTTGAAGTCGATTTAGCATGATACCAAACAGGTAGGCAAGAACAGATAGAGAATATCACACATAAATATATATCACTATAAAATGGGTTGTTGACTCTATAAAGGCAATGCAATGGTCATTTCTTATTTACGAGGTCTTGACGCTGCAGTGTAAATTCAACCGAATACACATTTTTGTATTTGTCATAGTCAGTGCCAAGTCCTTCGTTATACTGTATTGCCTTAGCAATCTTGCTATACATGGGTAAAGATGCAAATTTCAATGATATCAATGCAATCTGTTTTCAAACATTGCAGGATATATGTTGTATGTTTGAAATCGAAATATTAACTTTTGTAATTTCATGAATATTATGTTGCAAGGCAACTAGATTTGCCAAGACTGCTATTACATTCACACTTGTAACAAATACTCATTATTTAATGATACTGAGGCTGCTGCTTTGTTATTAAATGCATAGTATCGGTAGATCACCTATGTCAAACGAGCTTACCCCAACGTAAATCTGGGTATACATTCATGTTGCTAAATTTTTAATAATTATTTTTGTTTCCTGAAAAAAAGATAAGACTGATGAATATTGATAACATTGGCGCCGAACTTATTTCGCATCTCCCAAAAGAAGGTCATACACAAAATCTAAAATGCATAAAGGTCCTGAAGTCTTCTTCGAGATAGTGACTTAGAAACTAGTGTCTTTGCGAACTGTGAGTCATGTACGTCGGGAAAGGAAGATGTTTTGTTTGGTATAGAATGTTCTCTAATTTACATTTAACTTCTGGTCATCCTATTCGCTTCCTAGAACAAGAGTCCACTCAAACAAGATAAATATACTGCTAACGGCATAATAAATTGAGGCCCCAATCAAACATTTAGAAACACGTTTTTTTAAGTACCCTTCTATCAAATTTACTCGAAAGTTTTAAACCGATTCAAAAATGATACGCCGTAGATTTTAGAAACCCCCTTTTCGAGACATCCAGCTATTGAATTCATATATAAACTGTCCAGTGCTGCAGAACTGATAATAATCCCGTCCTCTAAGAGTTGATAATAAGAGAAATTCAAAGCATATATACCATTAACACAAGTATTTACCAGCTGGATCTTTGAGTGTTAAAATAAATCTCATGTAAGTATATGTTCATGTTTCGGGTTGTTTATATCTAATCAGGATATTTTCTCTTTGAAACTGCGATATTTCATCACGCTTCATTCCATATACTTGTGGTTAATACATCTTTAGTTTTCTTTCATATGGACAGGATTACCTGGGGAGGTTATGCTTCTTGATCCAATTGTCCAGATCATTCAACGTCCACTTCCTCAGTTCAGGGACAAACGTTTTGGCTCTAGAGATTGGGTTTACTGTCACTGCAGCAGTTTCTTGAACCTGTCAAGAAGATCGAATTTTGAAATTACAACCCTATTTTAGACACGACAAACAAACGTAAAATAATGCTGTCATAATGAATATACACGTGTAGTGCACTGCAACATGCCCGAACATTTGACCAAAAAATATCTCTACAGATGATACAATATTTGTATGTAATTTGCATTTGCATTTATTATTTACAAAGTTTATAAATAATCTAGGAAAGTTATGATTCATATTTAGGGATAACTTTGTATTTGATCTGGAAAATAAACAACGTTTCATAAAAAAGTAACAAGAGCGCTGAGGTACGTTACACAGGAATTGTTTTACTGTATGCATGCGGTTACGTTTTCAGCAAGTATATAGCATAGTTCCAACTTGTAGCGTCTGTTATGGTCACGCTCAGCACTAACCATGCCAGAATGATGCGATATTAATTGCTTAGTGATTAGAGTGTGTACTCATTGTGTCAGAGGCATGGAGTTTGAAACCACCAACGGTTATTTTCTCCTTCACTATTTTGTAAATTGTCACAATCAACATCCAACTTATTATATAAATATAGGTACATCCGAACTCATGTAATCATAGATCTAAAAAAAGACAATGCACGTGGTGTTAGTGGAACAAGTTTTTTTTTCGCCCCAAACAGGGTTAATAAAAGTACCGCAGTCAAGCGATTTCACACGGTACCTAAACCCATTCGTCAGTTTCATTTGTTCCGTGTCACAATGGCCGCGGAAAATGTGCTGCAAGAACGTGTACAAAATTCATAATGTCACATCTAGATTTCTAATCTCAGCAGTTTTTGAGGAATTAAATAATTAATAAATTTCAACATACGTAAACCTCTCCAAAAATAACAGTTTTTATACTTCTTTCTTAATGGCAAATAACATTAACATTCTAAAATAAATTGGTACTCATCTTACAGCACCTTGCAATAATTACATTTTTTGTCTATTGGGGTACTATGTAGTGTCTTCCATCTCCCGGTTTCATCATGTAATGTACTGCCACAGAGCCTAATGCTTGAAAGGAAGTTTCTAAATTTTGTCACTATTACTATATCTAAATACACCTTATAGCCAAAATTTTGTTACAAGTTTCTATATATTCTAGCTCTTGCAATTATCTGATTCTTGATTGCTTGTTTTGGATAAACTGGTCAGATCACCGTTGTTTAAGTAACGATAAGAAAACATTTATGTTCCCAACACTATCCGCAGACGCAGACTATTTAATAGATTCTGGAATAACAATGCCCAACTAGTATTATTGAATTTCGCCCCACTTTTGACATTTTCATACATTGACTATAAAATATAAAATATTGTACATCGTATTTCTTATTTAAGTAATTTATACCATAAAATGACCCTAATATCAGAACCAAACGCGTTATCGCAATCAACAAAACAAGATCTGTTTGAAAGGTGCAGAGATTGAAACCATGTATTGATAGTGAGCATGTATAGATTTACGAGAATTAGGTATTGGAACCTCACTGTTTTCCTTCTGTCGGACACATATATCACATTTAACATAATGAACTCAGTTAAAGATCATTGATCTCATGTTTGTTAGCCTGACGAATAGTTTATTAAAATTATTAAAGGAAAATGATATTGGGGATTTATATCAGCAGCAAAATATCAGCAGCAAAATGTTTAAAATGAATGATAGGATGTTACTTAATAAAATGAAGTTGTGCTAATGTATGTCTTGCGCTGCAATTTTTAATTTTGATACATGATAGAGCTATTAACAAAATGTGACTAAATATAGCAATTCAATGTTTTCTTTAATAACAAGACAGTCATGAAACTGTACGAATTGATCTAAAGAGGTTGGATACAGGCGTAGTCTATTCTATCTTATGAAAAACTCCGAACATTTGTTGATACTGAGACAGTTTTTATACTTTACCTTCTGGTAACACTTGTTCAACTTTCTAAGAAGTTCCTGCATCTTCTGTTCAAGGGGATACTTTCCGCTGAAGTCGTAAAAGTAGTCTCTACCCACATAAAATCCAAGCCATCCATCTGCTTTATAACCTTCTTCCATTAATAGAGGAATCATATGGAGACGTTCACCTAAACTACTCGCATAATCTGCTTCTGAAATATACACGTGAATACTGTATATGATAGTATTGCCCAAATAATGTAGGCACCATCTTTTTAAAGGTCACCGGCCATAGTCTAACCGTTTTCTTTTTACGTCAGATTTGCATTACATGATCAAAAGTAGTTATACTCGCACAAAAAGAATAATTTTTCAAGTGTAAAGATGAAATAATAATTTAATTACTCGAAATTTAAATATACAACACTGTTACTTCCCCTTAGCTACTATTTCCCACTTATAGAGGACGCCAACCGGAAATGAGGTACATTTATCGTCACAAAACGAAGTACATGCTTCTTCTTGTCAAAAAATTAAACATCATAAACTATGGATAGGGAACATTTAGATGAAACTATTGAAAACTAATTTACTGTTCAGCCTTATATAGATATGCGCGTACGACGCACTAGATTGCTTCGTTTTCAGAACTGTACCATTGTTTCAATTTCTTTTCAAAATTCCCGTTAATACAGGTAAAAATGAATCAACACTGGCTTCCCTACTTTGGCCGACTTTGTGAAAAAATGAAATCGGTACACTTAAAAGAAAGCAAAGGAATAAAAGTTGGCTTCCTTATATCAGCCGACTTCATACCCCCCCCCCCGGCACATTTGAAAGAATCCAAAGTCAGTTTCTGGGCTTGGCTTGCTTTGTAATAAAATAACCTTTCTATCTGATATCCTGTCGGTAAGTTTAAGCAATGAGTTTCGCTGCCTGTTTTGTTTATGCATCACCCGGGCTTCTATTTGTTTACTACATGCAATCATAAATGCTACAAGCGTTCATTGATGTTTGAAGGTAAATAGCACACACAGTAATAATTTGCTTGAATGTATTTTCAAATAATGATTTTTATTTGCGAGATACCGTCGTATAGTTAACCTTGACACAATACAATCTTGGCCATTTTGCACCTAACGTATCATGCGTGAATGGCAGGTGCCTTAAAGCAATCGTGCGATATTCCCGTCTCATTTGCGATTTTGTTATCTGATATAAACGATACACACTACAGCAAGGATGCATACGCCAGTCGGCATCTACTACAAATACGGAGTTCGTGGATACACTTATTTTCTTTAATAAATTTCGCATGATGAAAAAGATGGAATAAATTATAACAATTGCAAGGTTAGTTTCTTTCATTTTATTTCCAAATAAGTGAAAAATCTGACGTAAAAATAAGTGTTATGTTTATCAATTTTATTGCACCGTGCAGTTGGGGGGGGGGGTAGGATCACAAATTCAACACAAAATTATTTGGTTTCTTAAGTCTTGGGACATATGCCTTGATGAAAAAAAATTTCACCATAAGTTCTGTGACAGAAAAAAAATAATTATTTGATCGTGCCCCAATATGTACGGTAAATAAGGTATATATATATATATATATATATATATATATATATATATATATATATATATATATATATATATATATATATATATATATAACTAACTGATTCTGCAGACTTGTACACCTATAAATGATAAATAACCTAGAGTAATACTTCATATTTCTTTTTTAAAATCCTTTTGAGTTCATATTGGTTATACAAAAAATAATGCTAAATAAAGAGTTTGATCAAAGTCTACACTCTGCACGTTCAAAAAGTATTATGATTATTTTAGACAGTAATATTTTACATCTGCAGTAACTTTACTGTACCCTAATCCTTTATTTGATATATTTTACTTAAGGCTCTTTCTATCCCTCTTCTCATATGCACCATACAGGTTTCTACGGGATTTAGGAGGATTTAGGACTTTCCCATCCCTCACTCTATTCGATCCCATATATTCAATCCACCTTTTTGGTGGTAAACAGGGTCTTTCGGAAAAAGAAAAAAACATTTGTCCAGTCATCACTCTTTTGGTTACAACCATATGCAACACAGTGCACCATATTTGTTGTACAAACGCACTATCGTAAGAAATATAACATAGATATTTTCGTTGGGAAATTAAACACTTCAGTGACAAGGTAGAATAGAAGGAATAAATGTACGCCATATCCGTTTTTGGCACGCGGAAACTACCTTTTGTTTACGGAGATTGCCGAATATTTTTTTTTTCATTTAAAAAAGCGTGTTTTATGACTATAATAATATCACACGTTTGTACAATATAGGTGACCAGTCCTTTTTAAGAGATGAAAGGATGTAAGGTAGTTGTGAATGTACGGTATGGCGCTAGTATGTCGTATTTTGAAAGAAAAACATTTACTATTTTAGGATTGTGCACACCTTGGAGATTTCAAATGCGCAAACATCCAGGTATTTGCACCAGTCTTTTAAACACGAATCAGTTAAACTCTTAATAATTCCCGAACTGCCTTATATTTAAAGAAAACTTAATGCATCCTCAAGACCTGATCTAGTAACCTATTGTCAAATGCTTCATTTGTAGAAACAAATAAATAAGTTGCTGTTCTGACATGATAAGTGGCATGATTAATGTTTTAGTTATTACTGTTGTGTATTTACTTACCAGCTTTTAATTAACCAAAATGTGGTTCATATTTTAATGCATTTGTCTTATGCGTACAAAATTTTCCTCAACATCTTTGACGTATATTTTATGATGTGTTTAATTGTTACTTTCGTTGTCTCGTTTAGAGTTTCAAGATGTTTTTTCTTTGGTATTGTTTGTCGCTTTGAGCTATTTTTAAAACCTGTGTAAATGTCTCATGTTTCGCTGCATTAGCTGGTAATTCCTCTTTTGTGAATTGTCTTGCAATATTAATACGTCTTGCGCATTAACATAAATTGCCCATGTGTTCATTCTCTATATCTTGCACAGTCTTGTTGTTCTTATGATTTGTATGCATGTAAACGTTATCATAAATGTATACGTGTCAGCCATTAAGGATGCATATTTCAATGTATGTGAGTAATTGTTTGGCACAGTTTATTAATGGAAATTGCTTTTCTGCATTGTATTAAATCGTTATATATATATATATATATATATATATATATATATATATATATATATATATATATATATGTGTGTGTGTGTGTGTGTGTGTGTGTGTGTGTGTGTGTGTTTTGAGACTGGCATCTATGACACATTAATAAAACAATAGGCAGTGGATATTATATAGCCTGGATCTATTTCTATATCTATCTCTATCTATATATATATATCTATATAAAAATCCATTGACTAAATGTGTCATTCATATTCTCAAGCAAATAACTCGATATGTTCTATCCTTTGTTTTTGTTGTGAAGTAAATGAATGCAAAGTTTCACATTAATAAGAGAAGAAAAGGCTTTTATATCTTACCCTGTCTACAGTTATTGCTGTTCTTATACCCCTGTGAACAGCAAAATAGAAAGACATGAGCTGATTCAATGGCCTCTGCCATGGTCTGCGACGTTGAGCCACCCATATTTCCAATATCCATCCACACGGGGAAGCCGTTGGTTACTAATTGATCCCTTATCCATATAACTATTTCACGATGGTTTCTGTTGTAGCTTATCATGACGTGGCCTTTCTTGCACGGCACATCAGTTTCGCCAGGGCTGTTTTGTAATAAGTCAGTCGAGTCGCGCACACTTCTTAGCAAATCTGATAAGAAATACAACTGGGATCTGGTTATTGTTTGTGAACAAGATTAAGCAAATTATTTTATTGCTGAATTAGGTTATTGACACTGAATGTTAGGTACTAAAAAATATGGGATTTTGTTGTTTAACTCATAACTAACATCGTTAAATTTCTGCTCATAAAGATAGTTCGAAGTCGGAGTTGTCATCCGCATCCACCAATTTCCCATTTTAAAATTATCCATGTCATGCACTGTATAAGGGTGAAGTTGGGACAAGATCACAATTATTCCAAATACATACCACATAATAGCTTGCCATTAGCTAGTGGAGACAAAGTACACAATTTATTCTGTTCTCTCCCTTACTCTCCTAATTGTTATGATGGTTTGGAAAACAGAAAAGTTGAATCGATTTCCTTAATTTCTAATGTATTGAAACAGTATATATATATATATATATATATATATATATATATAAGTATATATATATATATATATATATATATATATATATATATATATATATATATATATATATATAACAAGAGAATCCTACCTAAATCTTTGTATGCATCAATTTGCTTTAGTTCGTTTCTAAGAGTCCACAGAGTACCCTCGGCAGCTTTTCTGACAGTATCGAGACTTTTTATAAGATCCAAAAGCATATTGATGACGTTCAAAGTTTTGTCCTCCACCATAATTTTCTGGTTTTCCTTGTCAAAAGCCAGAGCCCAAATCGCTCCGACCGCCTCTGAATGATAAAATAAACAAAATACGATATTGTACTTAATTTAAAGATCACGATTACTTTTCTTGAAGCATGAAGTATTGTCCCAACAAGGAGAAACAATATTAAAACTAAATACAACATTAATAAACTAAGATCTATATTGTATATAGTAGCTGATGTTAACAGCTGCAACAATTTACTGATTTGTCCACAAGCTCAGATTTTACGCAGTGTCTTTATTGGTATCAGAAATAAGCTTCAGCAGATATAGTATTGTTTTAAATTTTCGACGAAATGGCCCAATACAGTCGATTAGGTCAATGTCTATTATCATTACGTGCGTCTGCATTGCTCGGCTAGTTAAGCGTGACTGAATCTTTGTTTATATAATACTATATGGAAAAAATGTATTTTCTTTGTTGACGAATGTATACATTTAGGTAACGATCTATATCAGAGATGTAAAATAAAATTATCTTTAAACTATATTATATTAGAATCGCAATATTAACAAATATCATTTACATATAAAATATGCTAAAAATAGTCTCAAAAAATGTACAACTTTATGGATTTAAATTGTACTAAGGCTCCTCGTCGCTCCAAGTATGTATAAAATGATGTATGGAAGAGAGACTCTATATATATATATATATATATATATATATATATATATATATATATATATATATATATATATATATATCACTAATACACCTTAGAACTGCGAGTAGACAATTGAGTTGGTGCGTTCAGGTGGACATCATTTCGGACACAAATGCTGATTGAAGTTTTGGCTTGCTGCCATGTGCAATATAACGTTACAATATGATAGTAAGGATATATCACCCTTCTGCTCTTCAACAGTTCCACATCTTGCCAATTCCACTAAGTGACGCAAACAACCCATCTCTGCAAGTAGTTTTTTGCTCTTCTCATTTCTGGCCAGGACACGAATTACTGAAAATTGAATTTGTTAATTTAATAGCGTTTTCTGTGCATTTCATTTGGTAGGGGAGGGTTTTCTTAGTTTATTATAAATGACAATAATTCTTTGCAATAAGGTTGCAAAGGTGTTTTCAAGAAACAAAAAGTGAATATCAATCCGATAAAATGATTTAAAAACGTTCTGATAATTTACTTTTAATAAGTTTCTCTTCTGATAATATTGCCGCACACACACACACACACACACACACACACACATATATATATATATATATATATATATATATATATATATATATATATATATATATATATATATATATATATAAGTCAAACATAATTTTTGTAGGCTAACTGAACTTACGTCGTGCGCACTCCTTGGCTGACCAGGTAATACTGCAATCGTCTGTACACTGGTGCAATGGATGCTTTATTGCACCACACAATAAATCCGATAGAAATTTAATAGTTTCAACGGCATGGTCCCTGCCTTGGAGATAGGCACACTCATCCTCGTTGATGATGTTTGCAAGGTATGACAAAGCGACGAAGCGATATACCGTGTCCAGGTATAATGCAATAATCTCCACATTGTTGAGACTTTGCAATCTTTTCATATTTTCATCTACTTGTGAAATGTTGTACAGTATTATCAAACTATTGAAGACCAAACTGTTTTCATTTGTACCCTGTAAATAAGGGCAACAAACATATTAGACTTTAAATATTTTTATTATCTTTAAAAGTTCATTTTTGAAAAATGTTCATTTAAGGATGCTTTATATGATTGAATATCAACATTCTCTACCATAGTCATGAACAAGTAAAATAACAATATACTAAAACATTGTAAGATATATTCGGAGTTTTTCTTTTGAATTTCCTTCTTAGCTTCCGTAAAGATTTATTCTGCTTTCCTTCTAAAGAAATGACAACAATATGCATATTTTGCAGCCTTTCTTAATTTTTCGTGATAACTTTAGGTGTTTGCTCCTAGGAAGTGAGAATACATCTTGAAAATATAAAGTTACATATTCTGTAACCTGTGAGCAACACATAAACTGATAAAGGGTAGACAACAACTAAATTGTTTGGCAATGTACAAATTAATCGTACAATTTTAGTATTTAACTAATTAGGAAATAGTAAACAAAATCGTCTAAATATAAATAAATCTGTGTCTCTGAAACTGCCTCCAGTCCAAAAACCATTCCCAACTCAGCCCATGATCTCAATTAGTGTATAATACTCTCCGGCAGAGAAACGACTGAATGTCGAAAAGGGCAATTACTAAATTTACAGAAATAGTACGACGGTCAAGATGCATATCTTATGAGAGAGAGAGAGAGAGAGAGAGAGAGAGAGAGAGAGAGAGAGAGAAACTGGGTCTACATACAATCTTATGGTTAATATTAATGACAAAGACAGCATACTAATGACTCGTATTATCTGAGAGAGAGAGAGAGAGAGAGAGAGAGAGAGAGAGAGAGAGAATTTATATAGATGTTCATTGTAAATAGAGAGACAAGGCTCTGTCATAAGTTTGGGTATTCATTTGTGCCCATTTGAGAGTATCGTCAGTGAAACTACGAAGTCGTAACGACTATTATATTATACATCATCCAAAAGAGAGCTATTATGGGAAACATCATACGCAGAGACAGACGGGCAGACAAAGGAACATATAGAACATATATAGTAAAATTTATAAAAGCTATGATGGAGTAGTATTCTGGACAAGTGGCATTTGCCCGTGTAAAATTGAAACGAGTGTCGCACACATGTAAATCAGTTGCTGCTGCTTACCTATCCCTATATAAAGCACAAATCCAGCTTAATACGTCAGTATTGACTGAAATGATCACGGGCAAGATATAGCTTGTATGCATTCTGTTAGATGCTTTGCATTGTACAGGATTAATATTAGCTACTTCAAAAACATACCATAATGAAAATTTTGCATTACAGCTGTGGAAATAATTTTCCCACAACACGGAAGACAGACACCGAACTCTCAGGTCTTATTCACAATAACTTGCAAGTTACACGAACAGTACCAGCACACAACAAAAAGTACCTTTCCTCCTTTCCGAATGTCTGAGCTGTAACAGCTCTTCAGTATCTTTGTTAGGGTTTTAAGAAAGTCTTCTTCATTAGCTATGTCACATTTAACCTCATCACTGGAATCAGAAAAGCTGACCAAATTTTCAAGTGCAAGCTTGATGACAGCAAATTGATCTGCGGCCAGCTTCATTGCCTTATCTTCGTAATAAATGTTCCAACCTTCATTCACTACACTGCATACAATATTGATAGTCTTTGATGTAAATACAAGGCGCGCCGCTTCGCGCTTATAGCTCCCAATAACTCCATATGCCAAATGGCCCATGATTTCAATGGCAGAAATTTGTTTTGAAAGCACAATGAGACCATCTCTTAAATCTTTCATCCATTTTCCATCTTCATCCCGCAAATTCGGACATTTGTGTATTTTGTCCATTGCTTCGTTCAAAGCCTTAAAAATAATATCTTTGTGAACATGAACATCCTCTCTTTTATTGCTCTGTTCATCAGCCGTATTTGAACTGTTTTTTCTCGTGTCTTCTTTTGCATCTTTTCCCTCTTCCTCTCGCGTTACCAACGCTTTACGAGTGAAGGGTGTGTCCGATGTTGTTGCCTCTCCTTTGGCTTCCTCCATGGAAGCAGCATTGCCCATAGTTGATATTTAATCAACAAATGAAAGCAATGTCCCTGATAATAGAGAAAAGGAATAATCATTATTCGTGTATATTTGTAATTACCTTAACCGTGGAAGGCACATCTCACTCATTGCACATAAGCTTAAAGAAGAATGGGTTTTAATCATTTAAATTACTCTCTTTTACATGTTGACAGCTTCATCATGTCGCAGTTGAGAACATTTTTATTTACAAGCAACAGAACCTATTTAAGTTATTAAGTTACATAATCAAATGGTTATTACTTTTATTGTGTAATGAAATCATTAGATAATCAGATAGTTATTACTAACCATGTGATGCACAGTTTCTTATAGTTTAAATGATTTAATACTGTTTGGTAATGTTTATGCCGAGTACGTGCCATGTATACATGAAGTCCCATGTAGGAAAGAACAGCAAATCGATAAATAGTGTGTACTCTTGGTAGTATTAATTTAACCTCCATATGAGCGGAAAAATAAGACGTCACCATAATGAACTGCAGGTTCGACCTTAAAGTGGAACGTTCATATGGGGACTACTCTACCCGGTGAATTGATATTGTAGTGCACACATTATATTTGCATACTATGCAGAATTTTATCGCCCAAGTAAATCATGCACAGTTGTTCTTGTACGTATACAGTACAGTTCATTCATCAGAAGGAAAGTGTCCAGATAAATCTGCCACTGAACTATGGAAATCGAGGGTCGTGAAAGTTAAATTAAAATATCACATAGGGAAAACTATAGCTGTCATCAATCGAGTGGAGTAGGTAAGCAAAGCACTGAAATAAAGCCTATTTAGTCGGCACATGCGCAATATCGATCAACGGCAAAGTCGATGTCAATCATGAAATAAACAAAAAATAATTTATATTAATACTAATGTTCTCATGACCTCCTTTTGTTTACCTTCTGGAAAAGGATAGGAAGTGTTGTTTCGTGCTATGCAAAGCGCCTCAGAGCCAGTCAGGTAAATAACACAATAAAATATCGTAATTAGGTCAACATTACACTAGGGCAGCCAAGTCCCATCAACTCTGTGGCCAACCTACGCGTAAAATCTGATAAAGAGGAGGTGGAAAATATTAAAGTAAACTGCGAATCTTCTTGAGGGAAACAATACTGTATATGGTTAAATTTAGAACTGGAACTAGAGTAATATAAATGGGATTAATAATTGTGTGAGAAATTCGCCTGCATAGACTTGTGTGGCGGTGATGCGTGTTGCAAATGACGTTTCGACGTCTAGTGATGGCGGTTTTAACATCGCACTGGTGACCACGCTGGTGATGTTATCTCAGGATCTGGGAGCTCTACAGTAACTAGTGCGGTAACTGGAGATGCTGTTGAACCCAGCCAATAAAGACGACAAGCTTCTTTACTTTTGGCTTGGTGGTATTCATACGGACTTGTTAAAGTAGTTCTTATTCTTAATAGAACTTGCTTGTAAAAAATTATATCATTTTATTCTTTAAAGCATGCATAAACGTACAATGCGATTTAGTTCTTTCTCTTTTTGAATTAGTTTCTTTGCATGACATATGAAAGAAAACCGATAAAGGCGACTTACTAGATGCCTGCTTTGCATTGTCGATAAAAAGCGGATATTGATAGGTATATAAAACAACATCATAGCATGATATGGGTTATAGTCGACAATGTTTTTACAGTTTTGAGAAGGAGGACGATTTCATAGCCTATCCTGCGCTGAGAAATGGGGTTCTACACAAAATGACACGAACGTTGTAGAGGTAGGTAGAGGCAACGGTTGAAATAAAAAGGAGTCACAAAGTAACTGTTTTGTGTCATGAATAGTTATGAAATTTGTTGAATGTAGAACAGGTTTGAATTTGTGATTTGCTTCATTATTTTAAAGTGGAGACTGATAATTTACCGTTACCTGATGAACGTGAACTTGGTAAAGTTAATACCCCAAATACAAACATTTCTGTTCCGATGAAAATGGAGACAAGGATAAAAAATATACCGATATGCGTTTTGCTGTGCTGAATCCCCTGCTTTATGCAAAATCCATATTAGCTTTTGTTAACCTCGTATTGTGATATGAGTCAAAATATAAGTAGTTTTTATGACGTTAAATTCCTTTTTTCAGATGAGCATTGGAAGCTGAGCTTGAAATTTGTTCCATAACTTCCAAGTTTTCGAAATTATAGAGCAGCCAAGCTCCCTTCGTAGCACTGGTAAAACAAATCCACATGGGAAACTATGCACACGATCCCTGCATTTGGAAAAAAGAAAACAACAAAAAAATCTATAGAAGTAGAGGTGGGTGTCGGAAACACTTGACAATTTTCAAATAAATTATATGACTTGTGCTTCCAGTAAAAGGATAAAGCTAGTGATATTGAAGAATTATTCCAGAACTACATATGGTGACTTATCGATTTAAAATGTGAAGCAAGATATACAGCGATGTTCATGAGCATGTATGTATGTATGTATGTATGTATGTATGTATGTATGTATGTATATATATATATATATATATATATATATATATATATATATATATATATATATATATATATAAGATTACATATAAAAACCAAACAGAACGGAAAATGCTAACCCTAGATTCTACAGGAGAATTCTTGATAGTACTAACATAATATTTTGTCAATACGAATAAATAGCATTATCACACAGGTTGAAATGTTTTAGAACAAAGAATTGAAATATGTGGTTATAGTCATGATACCATTAGATCGAACCCAGTGTATTTCGAGTTGAGTCATGAAAGCCATAGGATCGAACACAGTGCATTTCGAGTTGACGTTATGCAGCTGAATTGCAGTGCAAATCGTAGATCTCATGGTATCAGTGAGTTACATTTACAATGATTCAAAGAGAACGCCGTCCGAAATGATAGGAAAAACGCTTGGTTTCAAACATCTAACATCATGCTTGAAGATGTAGGTAATCCAGTGGCATACACACTTAATGTCTTCACAGGATAAAATTCAGGCGGAGGTGGTGGGTGGCTGCATGTTTTTCCAGCATCTATACAACAAACAAGAAGACATACACAAAGTTTTAAAGCTTTTAAAGAACGTCATAAAGAAAGGCAAATAGAATGTACTTGCCAGGTGGAAGACTAGCTAATAATTAATTAACTAAATATCTGAGAAACCAGCAGCAAGCATTATTCCGTTAAATAAAATGATGTAAACACAATAAAGGAATAGCTATGTCAAGGAGAACAAACTTTTTCAGTTATTGTATTTAAATACAGCGAGATTTTAAAATCTGAATGAGGGACTTAAAACAGCGCATTAGAGCATGAAATGGTAAAGACATGCATGCCTTGCAAATTAGTACTTATCACCACACTGGACAGAAAACGACACTACATTCAAAGACATCACAGTTAAACAATAGAATCGTAAATATATACAACGCGTGAATGTCGAATTTTGTATGAATTTAAACGGCGCATATTTTACGGAAGCTACAGTGATCAAAACTTAGAACAATGAAAACGAGCAGAAAGTGGAACTATTGTTAGAGATAGGTGTGCCGTTAGTTAAAGCAGAGACATGCAAACTAAAAAAAAAAACCAGATAGACAGAGACCGGTATTTCATACTGTCTCTATATAAGTTATGTGTATGGTCTGACCACGGGACTGCCTGGATAATACAGAAGTACTAAAGTAGATATATACTTCTGGAAGGCCAGATTAAAAAAGAGGCAAATGGAATAGTTGTTCTAGGGTTCATGGTCGGAGCTAGACTCGTGCACAACAATGAATTTGTATTGTTATTTGTGCTTGTTTGGTGTTGGTTTGATGGGGATGGGGTACGGTGGGCATTTCTAAAATTGCTTCAGCGCCTCCTACTATCTAAATCCTGCATTGCCCATCTGCCTGCAGTTTCATGTGTGATTTCCGATTGCTGTGTATTTAGAAATTTTCGGCTGCCTTTACAATGTGGGTATTTTTTAAATTTTCTTTCTTATTTCTCTGGGTACTAATGTTGATCCTACCAAAAGAGGCCACATCATGCCAATACACATTTTAACTATCAGTACAATCGACCGTGTATGTATGTATGTATGTATGTATGTATGTATGTATGTATGTATATATATATATATATATATATATATATATATATATATATATATATATATATATATATATTCACGTTTGTGTACGTTTGCTTGCATAATAAATTGTCCAAAAAGGATATCGAAATTCATGCAGTCATTTAAGAAACACTTACTTGTACATTTGCTGTTTCCACGGTTTGAACAACTCCTAATTTGACAAAACGTACGGCAAGTAGTAAACCTCCATTATAAACAACCAATTTAAACAAAACTGTTTCACATCTGGTGTTCTGTGTGAAACAAAGGAAAGACAGAGCTATTGTTCCCTTCTATTGTTTACTGTTAATGGCGTTAAAGTAAACGGTGCGCCACACGCACAGGTAGAAATTAAACCCTATAGTTTAAATGAATCAATTGAAAGTACTGACATGTTCGTGTATAATGCTCAGCTAAGCGTAAACAGCATATATCCTTTTCTGCGCTGGTTGATCGGTGCGAATAGTGTTCGAATAAAATATTATGTAGAACGAACATAATATGCCGTGATTTACCATTCGATGACAGGCTATGTACGTAAGGATCTGCCATTACATAGATATTTACAGTAATGGTTGATACACCTCTGTATTGGAGGATGTCGTAACACAGCATCTATATATTTTATTATTTGTGTAGGGTTTTCCTGTGTACTTTGTATTGAGATAGTATCTTAATATCTTGGTAGTTTTACAGCCTATTTGTAAATGACAAAACTAGTGCTTTACATTTTACCGTCCCTCATTCATTACACTTGAATTCCTTAGCCATATCATCTGGTTCTTTGCTCATTTTCTATTATTCAAATTGAACCAATGTAAACCTGAAGAAAATCGCATGAATTAAAATGTATTATTTTCATGTTACTGTTAGCTATGTGAAGACAGTCTTTCAGTTGCATATAAGGAATGTGAAAATCTCTGGTGGTAATACAGGGATAGGCTAGGGGTGTTATTTTGGCGTTGGACAACACTGGACTAATGCAGAAAGAAATCCGATCGTTATAGTGGAGGCGTAGTTGTGTGTAGTTTAAGTATCGGGTGGTTCCGAAGAAGGAACTTTTTCGTATATAGTATACAATATAGATCTATTTTAGATCTTCCAACATTATTTTGTCATTTAAGCTGTACACCATTGTTTTGTTAATAAACTGAGAAATATTTAATTATTTTACAAAACATTGCATCGTCGGAACGACTCACTTATCTCTAACGTATTTAGTAATGAATAACTGTTTTGAGGTTTTGCGAAAATGCCTCCATTTGTCTGGGTTTATAACGCTTCACATGTAACAGCTACCTCAGCAGTTCTGCAAGCTGTTTAAAAATTGCATTTTAATCTGAAGCATAACATGTCAAGCCTTCTGTTTTGAACATAATCGGTTTTGTCTTTACTGGTTACAGTCATTTAAGGATCCTGCACACACAAAATCATCCAATAATATAGAAACTGGAAAGAGTTCCCTAAGATCTAAGCACGTTTAAGTTTCTTTTCTTGAGGTAATTACCCCATATATCATACGAGGATGTATGTTCTCTCTTTGTGCGAACATGCAAAATACTCTCCACTAATATGTATACCGCTCCAGTGACTTAAGTGGTTAGAGCCTCAGTCAGTCTCGGATACAGGAAGTCGCGGGTTCGAATCACGATCGAGTCATGCCAAGACTTATAAAAATGGTTCTTGCAGCTGCCTCATTTGGCTCTCAGCATTAAGAGGTTAGTATTAGGACTTTTCAGCCTGGTGTCAGGATAATGTAATTAGGTGGGACATGGTGTTACATGTCTGAGGCATGATGCCCCAGTGCTAGACATCACTATAAACTGCTACACCGCAAACATCGTAGCGATATGACTGAATAATTTTTAAAGCTACGTCAAAAATCCAACACACACACACACACACACACACACACACACACACACACAACATTAACTCCAATTCTGGAACAATTCTAAATGTTTTGAATCTCCCACGGTTAGTAATAGATTTTCCGTTATGAATTCTTAATCATTTTTAAAAATATGGTTCTTAACAGGTTGGGCTACCATGTACTATTAACTCTACTCCCATTGTAATACCTACTTTCGATAAGACTGAATGTTGCGTTTCAAGTATCTGTTTATTGTTCACACATTATATATGTAGATAACTGAACAAAAATCAGTGTATTTAAAAGTAGTTTTCTCCTGGTTTCCAAATTCTCTGGTGTGTCTACTATTCACATATGCAATGACGAAATATTCACCTATAAGCATTCAATAAAAATTGCTGGTATAAAAATCGTAGTATTCGATGCCTAAAATGTCCTTTGTTTTGGAGCGTGTGTTAATTTTAATCATATATTTTTAATACCTTAGCTAGTAGAAAACCAAGTTTATTAGACTTTATAAGTAAGTAAACACAAGCGCATTTTTAAACTGTTTAATTTTGTTAACCTATTTTACAAAACATATTCCAGTGTTAGACGCAAAACCTGATTCGAGATTCCTCCTTTCCAATCTTTATTTCAGAGAACGTGTTAACTGTCACTCATAATTCAAAGCACCACTAAAATTTACTGGCATTAGTTGAAAGACAACCAGATAAACAATATTTCTTGAAAAGTCCAAATTCAATCGTTAGTATTATGCAGATACACAAATAATATTTATCGCATAACGGAAATCTTAAATGAATAGCTTTGTTCGCATAAATATAGTATATGATAGAGCTCTGATGTAAGTATTCTTTGGCAGTTGTTGCACAATCTCATACAATTTCGATGTCATATAGCAAACCTGTTTCCGGGTCAGCTTTACAAAATCGTATCCTGTAAAAATGGCAAATGTCTCTGATAATTCAAACACTGTTCGACTTGACTGGTATTCCTTGACTTATATCCAGATAACTCAGTGTTTCTTGCAAAATGATAAATCGGTATTATGTATTATGCAGAGACACAATAATAATTTTAAAAAGGATATTGTTTTATTTGAATTATCGTGTTCCTACCATATATTATGATAAATATTAGTCAGGTTTCTTTAGTAAACCTTTACTATTATTTTTTTTTTTATTTAAGAATAAATATAAACAAATTTTAATATTAGATGCAAAATCTGACCCCAGGATCTGGGTTACCAAGATTTGCCGTGAAAAGAAGTCAAATATATATGATAGTTCAAAACCGTTGGTCTGGACTCAGAACCTAAGCGTTACAAGTTTAATGACACAAATCATCATATGCGTCTTAAGAAGAAATCAAACATGTTTTGTCAAAGCATCCTTACTATGCTTTTGTAACGTATAGAGCTTGCTGACGCAGTAACATCAGAAAGTCTTGTATGACGTTATACAACATGTTTACACAGCAGCTTTGAATGGGTGTTGTTGTTGTTGTTATATGTTTAACGTCGCTTTACAAAACATAATAGGCTATACATGGCGACCAGAGGAAGAGCCCGAAAAATTCCCAGGAGGAACTACTTACCCACGGTTTTAATGATTAACTTGTGTAAATCCTCATGTTTACATACCAATATAGAACTAGATCTGATATATGCATTTTTAGTTTTGTAAAATTTTAAAATAATTATTTTATAAGTGTACACAAGACACGCAAGGAGACTCACAATGCAAATGTGTAAATACACACACACACACACACACACACACACACAGCATTTAAAGTTTTAACTTTCGGAGATTAAAAACTCTTCTGTACATTTATATCAGAGAATTTACTTGTTGTTATGGAGTTCCTTGTACAAACACGCAAAAAATTATGTACAAGATCGAATTAAAACGGCTCATAAAAATCTCTTTTAAGCTTAATCCTTCTCTCTCTGTCTCTCTCTGTCTCTGTCTGTACGTATGTATGTATTTCTCTCTCTGCCTGTACACGAGAGAGAGAGAGAGAGAGAGAGAGAGCGCATAATCAGAATACACGAAATATATAATATAATGGTCTGTCTCCCTCTCTCTCTCTCTCTCTCTCTCTCTCTCTGTATTTTTGTTTCAAGTTTTTTATTTTTTAACTTTTAGTTATAAGGTTGCAAGAAAAACCAATGCTAGAATCTGGTGTCTTGATCAGGATACCTATCTCCCGTTACCTCTGGAATTTTAAATCTGAATGTATTGATTAACCATAAAACACCAAAACATACGTCGAAGCAAAACTAAATTTGCACCCAAATCGTGAAATAAATTATTAAATTGCCAAGAAATGTTCTTAAATCAGCATATCAGCGAAGCATGTAAATCAGTTTCTACAATGCAAAAATACAACAAGGAAGTAATCTCCAGGACTACTTAAGTTTGGTCTGAAACAGCTTTGTTTTTCCCATTTCTAACCTTTATTGTCAAATACATGTGAAGAAAGGAAATCCTTTATTATGTATGTTACCCAGTAATGTCTTCAAGTTATGTGGTTGAATCACAAAGAGGAAGTTTACCCTTACAAAATCACAGAATCATGCAGGTTTTCGTATAGCTGCTGTGCTATTTCAAATATTTTCATGCTTAAGTTCTTGTCAACAGTCAAGGAGAAAGCGTCCAACTACTTTCAAAACAGAAAGACAAACACTTTTGG
>JAECUM010093288.1:0-20941 GCA_016617855.1 Megalonaias nervosa
TTCTTTACACAAAACTTTTGAAATATAAATGTAACAATGAAGACAAATTTTGTGCTATATTGAAAGTAAAATATTTGTAATTCCTGAACACATGACAGCGGCTGAAACTTCTAAATTTTTGAATGGATTTGATCAATTTTTAAGATTTTTGCTTCAGAAATTACAAGAAAACTTTATAAAATGTATACATTTTATTTATCAAAAGGTGGAACTTTGTGCAATTAATTGTATTCTTTCTAAGTATATAGACCACTCGTATGTGGCATTATTTCCTGCAAATATAAGACTTTTGAACCGAGTACGTCTTTCAAAGTTGATTATTCTGCTAGTCTTATTATTAAGCGTACGTATCTAAACCAAATTCTGTCAATTTTCAATCAGTTCCTTTGTGAAAATAAGTTATAAAAGAAATGTAATTCTGAAAGGGTGTGTCAGTTTTTTAGAAGAAAAAAAAAAGCCGCGCATGTTGTTTTATGTAGAGGCTAAATCTAATGAAGTTCAGCTCTTTTTTCACATGTATTCCAAATGCACAATGGTGAGTGAATTCATTGTGTGAGAGCTCCTGCACAGTTACCACAGCTGATTCCGGCTGCTGAGACACTCTAGTGAGTCCCGTTATAAGACATTCAAACCGTTAATCAAGCTATACTGCCTCAGGTCCTCGCTTCCTATTTCACTCTACTAATTTTTCAAGATGGGATCGCCCAATTTCCGATTTTTTTTTTTTTTACTGCGCAATATTTACAAAGTTTAAAATGAAAATACTGAAATATTTTTGAACTATGCTAACTACAAATTTGATGTCCTTAAAATTTCATACAATATTCGACTTTTGAGAGAAAATCAATTTTAGGTATTTCTTAATATTTTTATATAGCATCATCCCACACTTTTAAATGCTGTCAGTGTCACGTGTTGATAAAAGAGAGTGGTCAGTCTGGGCATAGAACATTATATTTACGGGAGTTCAGCCATTAAATGACAACTGTCGCCTTTATATAGTCCTTTTACATTGTTGCCTTTAGAGTCACAAAATGTAACCACGAAGTTTTTGTTTCTGGGTACAATACAATTTCGTCAAAGTAGATATAGTAGAACGTTTTTGTAAACAATTTTGTATAAGAACGAATTGAGCTTTAAATCCATGTTGTATAAGTATTTTTCACAGGCGTTTATAATTAATTACTTTCCATGCAAACAGGGCCGGCCTTTGACCGATTTGACTCAATCGGGCCTCGCGCTCACGGGGTCCCGCGCGTTAGTAATTTTTAACAATATGTCTAAAGAGAGAAAGTAATTTTAAAGCGATTGAAGAAAATTTTTAAGTTCAATATCATATAAAACTTGTTTGAAAGTTTATTTCCAAATGCCGTGCTCACAGGGACCCCCGCCAAAATGATCTAAATCGGGCCCCGCATTTGCTAAGGCCGTTCCTGCATGCAAATGCTGTCCGCCATGTTTTGCGATTTTCTACCTTAACCGATGCCTGAATGTATGCATTTGTTTCGAGTAGTTCGTCTTTCTTGAAATAAAAATAGACGTGAGTTTCAAAATTTACCACTAATTGTATATGCAAACCAACTTGCACTTTTTAGTCGTATTCTAGCAGATATAATAATTTGCTGTTCCTCTAAATGATAATGTTACAGACCAGTGATCTGAAAAATAGCTCTTAGTTCCAAAGAGAGATAACTCTCACTGGAACAGAAATATCCCGGTAGGCTACCCAACAACAGGCACCGATTTACAAATAAAAGGTACATCCATCAAGTCTAGCTGTACTAGAAATTTGGATAAATTACACCGATTAACAAATGAACGGTACAGCCATCAAGTCTAGCGGTACCAGAAATTTGGATAAATTACACGAAAAACGTTTTCACTTGTATTCACATGGAGAACGATACTCCTTTTAGTGCAAATCCCGTTAATACATACGGCGAATGCGAACACCTCTGCACATGTATATAATCATCCATACTCCTCGCGCATGTACACTGTTATATGACGCATAGGCTTACTGCATATGAAAGTGTCACATATACATGGCGCGTAAAATCAATAAATTACACAACTATTAATCTTTAATGTTTACCATACGTCACAAACATGTTTTGATTACAGTTTTAAAATACACGTGTTACAAGTGTTAGTTAAAGAAATAAAACTTCTCTTTACCTCGTATTTCATATTTTGACGCTTTTCATTTGAGGATTTCTTTCAAATTAAGTTCGAGATAATAAAGAGGCCATTCTACGAATTTCGACCCTGTCCCATAACATGTGAAAATAATACAATTCTTAATTTATCCAGGGTAGCATTATTGGTATACCATGGTCCTGCATTGAAACATGTTTGCTTAGAAAAGATGACAGTGACCGATGTAACAATAAATCTTTAAAACAACGAGTACACATAAAAAATTATTACACACACTTCATCGTAAAATAAGAAAGGTACATTGAAAGATATCGCAGTACACTGGTTAACACGTTTCTAAAAATCAGGACATTAAGCTAAAATACTTTTTTCATATACAGACTCGTAAAAGTACGTATAGCAGCTGTTTGTTTTAAAATCCTAGCCAAATCATTCAAATAGTGTGTGATGATTCCAAACTTTTATGCGTGATGATTCCCAAAAATGTGTGTGATGATAACAAAACACTGTGTGATGATTCCAAACATGTGTGTGATGATTCCCAACCTGTATGAGATGATTCCCAAATAATGTGTGTGGTGAGTCCAAAACACTGTGATATGATTATAAAGCACTGTGTATGATGATTCCAAAACACTGTGTGTGATGATTCCAATACATTGTGTGATGATTCTAAATCTGTGTGTGATGAGTCCCAAAATTGTGTGTGGTGATTCCAAAACACTCTGATATGATTCCAAAGCGCTGTGTGTGATGATTCCAAAACACTGTGTGTGCTGATTTCAAAACACTGTGTGTGATGATTTCAAAACACTGTGTGATGATTCCAAACCTGTGTGTGATGATTCCCCCAAAATGTGCGTGATGATTTCAAAACACTGTGTGATGATTCCACACCTGTGTGTGATGATTCCTAAAAAGTATGTGAGTTGATTCCAAAACAATGTGTGTGATGATTCCAAAACGATGTGTTTGATGATTCAAAAACACTGTGATATGATTCCAAATCCGTGTTTGATGATTCCAGAATACTGCGTGTGATGATTATGATGATTCTAAACATTATGGGATGATTCCAAACCACTGTTTGTGGTGATTCCAAAACACTATGGGATGATTCCAAAACACTGCGTGTGATGATTTATTATGTTCTAGCCTTGCGATGATATAAATCTTTCTATTCGCTTTAACATGCGATCCTAGAAACAACTTCTTTAAAGAACCTAATCCCAATAAGGTATTCAAGAGATAATAATTAAAAACCTTCATTATACATGAAAATATGTATTTACATGGATAATTAAAATGTTCTGTCTGAGAGCAACTTCGAATGAAAATTCAGGGAAACAAAAACAACAAAAGGCTACTAACTGTGTAGGCAAGTAACCAATACATACGATGGAATGGTAAGGCAAACATAGAGATGGAGCGACATGTATGCATACAAAGAAAGTTAACATATCGAAATTACATATAGGTTTTCCAGGACCATGTATCGTACCGTTTAGCTGCATGCATCAGATAAATGCCTGTAATGAATTTGATGTATTTTACAAGCAATTTTAACGACCTTTGATATTTTACAAAATGACTTTATTGCGGCTTAAAGATTATATATACCAAACATGTTCGTATGCACTCGCTTAGAAGTCGGATCCAACTCCAAAAAATACAGACCATGATCTGCCGTCGCATAATGTGCTGGTAGAGTAGGGTCTATACTGTATTGTCTATTGATTACTCCTAACATAATGCGCCGGCAGATCCGGGTCTATTCAGTATGCACTTGAACTAGACTTATAAGCGAGTACCCACGGTAGAATGTATTATGGTCGAAAGTATATGTTGCATTCATTAGAAAACTGTTTTTATCTGAACATCGGCAACGAAACCTAATGCAGCTACTTAAATCATTTGTGGCCAAGTTTCGGTACTGGTAATGAAGGGTAAAATTTTGAGTTTTACTGAAACTTTGTATTTTCAGCCTGAGTCCAATTGACCTAACACTACCAGTCATAAAGTTTGAGATTCCAAAAGTCAAGGACATTCTTTGAAGATGCATAGTTTCGAGCGTTCTAAATTAATCTAGTTTAAGGAAAGAATACATTTATGATTTCATGTGTCTTGGTGATGAAGAAAATGATCATAGCACAGAACTTTTGTACATAATTAAATTTTAAAAATACTATGTCTTACTTCGTAGAATCCATTCGTTAAAACTGTAAAATTCTGTTTGCAATATAAATATCACTTATTTCCGTGATCATTTACACTTACGTGGAGTTTTGGTTCATTTGTTGTTTTTTATTTAATGATTTTCTTTAAAAATACATTTTTATTGGGCAATTTTTCTGTAATTTTCCACAATTTGATATATTAATTAATATCGAAACTCTAGGTTAATGGACGCTTTGAGTGGAAATTTTATATCACGTTTCTTGATTCCATAATGTTTTACTTCTCTCCCATATGTTCTATGCTTGTGTGTTATCGTCTTATTTCCATGTACTTTGGTGCATTTTGTTTTCAAAAGCTTCGCATTCAGTGCGGGTTAACATTACACCTGGTTACAATTATAAATATCCAGAAATGTATACATGAAGTTAGATCTTCTTAAGTCTGGGATAAAATCTTTCAAACTGTATAGTTTCTCTCACAACATATGAACTTGAAAATAATGAATTCTTCTGAAGCTTTGATTCATGCAAAAGAAATTCTTTGAAAACGTACCACTTAACTGCAACTTACTTCCTAAAATGTAAAGAAAATTTCAATAATAAAAGGTATGTGTATGGGGATGAGATGTCAAATGACATAAAAACCAACTGTTCATGCAAAAGTTAGTAAACTGCAAGAAAGAATTATTTAAAATGAATTCTACTTTCACTTTTGTTTTGATGCATGGAAGATAAGAACGATAGATAGATACATATGTATATCATTAACTACAAAGCATTTCTACCTTGAAATAGTTAACACAAAATAATTATATGAGAAGAAAAAAAAAATAAATAAATTGAATATTTACCACCAATTAAAGTAATTCTACCTTGCGAGAGCCATTTTATGACATATCTTTATTTGGTCAATGGTCAGGTTATTAAATACAGCTATTTGGTCAACGATTAGAGTGTTTCAGACTCAGACCAAGCAATTATATTGAGTTATTTTCTAAATATGTTTTCTTAGCAATTCATTTTCAGAATTTAAAGACTCATCGGGTCACAAGTCTTGCGAAATTAAGAAAATATTGTAACCTGTGTCTTGTTATGTCTATTACGTTCAGCACAGCTTTATTCGTTTCCTGCATGAAAAAAAAATGCTGGAAAATATGTTCAAAGCACTAGAGCTTATAAATTTTGTTTTTCGTTTATCAAATGTTAAAGTCATTCAAATCATAATTAAAGACGTAAAAAATATATACAATAGTGGAAAATGTCTGATCAAGAGTGTGGCCCCAGGAGACTGAGTGGTCTAAGGCGCTCGCTTTAATCATTACTGACACATCTCAGCCCTGTCAGCGCGAGCTAGAGTCTCGACTAGACCAACGTGGGTATGAGATAAAACTTCCAGTAGCTCCCGTGGGTCGATAGTTCATGCCAGGTTTTTCCTCCACCAAATATACTGGCTGTTGTGTATAGCCCATTTTTGTGATGTAATACAAATGACGTTAAACCCTACAAAAGCAAACCAAACCAAACTGAACCAGAGCGAAACCCCATTCCATCCTAAGTACAATCAGATGACGAGGGACAAATAACCACGATGACAAAACAAGTTCAGTGACACGATACATTTTTCAGATTAACTTATCTGCTATAATTATATTTTCAAATAATTTCGCTGCGGACAATTTTGGATGTAATTATTTTTTATTTTCTGTCTACCTATACATAACTGATTGAGTCGAAAAGCAAAGTATATGATCAGATATAATATTCATCGACCGTTTTCTTTACAATCCCCCCCTCCCCCCCCCAAAAAAAAACAATATTCTAAAATTCTGGCTTAGCAAGATGGCAATAAATATATCACAGATGTTTTTTTACATGATGAAGGTGAAATGGACACTCACTAATGAGCTATAAATCAGACTAATTAGTATTGTTGTTATATGTTGAACAAAATGTTACCCAATATCACAACTCCGGTGGCTTAAGTGGTTAGAGCATCCACCTCGGATGGGGAAGGTCGCAGGTTCGAACCCCGGCCGAGTCCAGCCGAGTCATACCAAAGACTTATAAAAATGATACTAACAGCTGCCTCGCTAGACGCTCAGCTAGTGTTAGGACTGATCGGCCTGGTAATACCTCAGGATAATTTGACTGGGTGGGACATCGTGCTACATATCTGCGGCATGATGCCCAAGTGCTAGATATCACTATAAACTGTCACACTGCAGACATCGTAGCGATATGACTGAAAATTGTTAAAGCTACGTTAAAAATCAAAATCACACACACACACACACACACACACACACACACACACACAAACACTTACCCAATATCATATGATACAGCTTCTTAGTCGTGGTATTTAAATGGATTTATATTACATTTGTTTTACACTACTTATAATGTATCTGATAACCGTTGCGGCAGTATTGCATTTAAGGGTAATTCCTGCAATATATCCAACGTACTTTTTTTTATGTCGTTATATTATTTTAAAAGACTAGATTAAAATATGTACCAGTTAATAACTAAACACCCTAAGTATTGGAAATAATGCATTGAGAAATAAGAATGCCTTTTAAACAAATTGAATAGACGAAGGATTATTGATTGATTTCCTTAAAAAGTATAAATTGTGAATGATATAAAGGAAAAAATAGGGAAGAACAGTTATATATCAAACTCACACTTTCGAATACTCACAGAAAAGAAACATTTATGAAGAAATTGAGATAAACAATTTTATTACTCTTTAAATATGCAAAATGTATTCTATTTAATATAATATTTTGAATTGATAAATTAATGAAGATTTTACATTATCTTTAGACTTTAAACTTTTTGATGTGTATTTCACTATCCAGCTGGTAAATGCAATATATATTGAGTTCTTTAAACTATGTTAATTTAATAAATGAAACTTGAATTATGAAATTTGTGATGAGACTGAAAAAGTTATGTCTATCCAACGGGTTGTAGGATGAAGGTCGTTATGTCCAGCCAAGGGGTTGCTGGATCCAAACTAACGGGTTGTATGATGAGGGTCGTTATGTCCAACCAACACTACTTATAATGTATCTGATAACCGTTGCGGCAGTATTGCATTTAAGGGTAATTCCTGCAATATATCTAACGTACTTCTTTTATGTCGTTATATTATTTTAAAAAACTAGATTAAAGGACGTTATATCCAACCAGCGGTTATTGGATGGAGGTTATTATGTTCACACAAGGGGTTGTATGATGAAGGTTATTATGTTCACACATGGGGTGGTTGGATGGGGGTTATTATGTTCACACTAGGGGTTGTAGGATGAAGGTCGTTATGCTCAACCAACCGGTTGTAGGATGATGTGTTGGTTTTACTTATTTTGTAATGTTCACAGAAAGGAAAGTAACCAACGATGGAGAATACGAAATTTGTGATGAGACTGAACACGTGTTTGCGTAAAGTATTTTGGTCGCCTTGAAAACTTGGGGTTGTTGGATGAAAGTCGTTATGTTCAACCAACTGGTCGTAGAATGAATGTCGTTATGTCCAACTCCTATATGTTCAGGACTAGAACAATGATGCGAATGATCACAGTTTGTAAAAGGCGCATTAAGCGATACTTTAATGTCGCAGTTACTCGATTATAGAGTTCAGTTGAGAAGAGTGTCTGTAGATTTGCAAATGCCCATCCCATGTTACAAACACCATTTCTTATATCATCTTTCATGACATGCATTTCAAGACGGCAGCAGCAAAATTGCGAACGACATAAAAAAAAAAATGAAACAATGACTAAGTGGCCATAGAATCAGAAAGAAAATGACTAATCCTGAACATAAATACATTTGATAAATACGGTTCTTCGAGTGTTATTTGCTGAAGAATTTATGGTTGTGAATGCTGAGTTCAAAGTGACTTTACAATAGTTCCACTGGTATGAATTTGTTTGATTGTTTAGTTTACATTTTTATATCATTTACCGATATCATCTGTAGATAACATAGACCTTGAATCTACAGTCAATCTATTAACTTAGAGCTTGTTACGCAACTGGGTCTTTGTTGGTCGCTCAAATGGGTTCTCGTTTACTCAGACTTCCTGCACTCAGTATATACTAGAATTTGCCAGTCATGCTCGAAGATGGTTGCCATCACATGAAGATAGCAGGCATGTACCATAATTCGTTTAACAATTATACATTATTAACAAATTACCGCTAATTAACATTTTAATAATGTTCCTGTCTTGCTTCAAAAGATCATTTCTTTGAAGAACGTATCTCTAGTCTTGAAATAACACATGTTTCTGTAGCCATTCTCTGCATGAACTATCCCCCACAGACTCATATGAAAGTTTATAGGGGCTGATGACTTTAAGGCAAACCTGGAAACTCATTGCAAAGGGCGGGCAATTATTGTTGATTTAAGATATACATTTATGTCAAGAACATGTCAGTTAGTAGATATGTGGATTTCTGAATTTGTTTTTATTACCCTTTGGACTTTCTTTAGTTTATGAGATTCACACATTGTGCCCTTTATTTCTTCTACTTTCGACAAACCTACGGAGAAGGCATTAAATTTTGAAATTACATGCAAACGTAATATTCATCCAACACTGCGCTTAAATTTATCTTGGATTTCTTGAAAACCAATTAGGAAGAAGCAAAGAAAAAATACTTCTGGTTACTCGGGATTAGAGCATCTCAACGCGAGTATGGGTTTGTGTTGCACTTCAATATTTTTGTGCAAATAAGAGATGTAATTCTCTTGTCTCCAAACTTAATTTAATATTCCCTGCCAATTTAGCCTACTGAGTCGATTCGCTTCAAGATTTCCTTGTTAATAAAAACAGATGCAGATTTTAAGCTCTTGAAAGGCTATTGCAGGCTTTACTTTTATTTGTTTGTGTCTTTGTTTGCACGGTTTAGGGGGTTTATTTTGTGAAAGGTGTTTTGAAATATTTTCAGACTTAGGTTTAATTAAATTAAATTAAAGCCCACCTCTTACATTTTTTGAAAGAAAAAAAAATCTTTAAACCATGGATTAACGATACGTAAACACTACCGGATTCACAGAAGTTGCATGTCATCTGTGTGTTTTGTTTGTGTACAACTTTGCAAAAGATAAAACAAATGTTAAGATCGAATACTGAGGTTTCTATTTAATATTATTTTGGTATCTTTGAAATATGAAAATCGTATATTCGTTGTTTGTGTGTATACAGTTTGTTCATTCTATGTTCGAGTTATTACGTGCCAAAACCTTCATTCCATCAAAGTTAGAGCAGGCATTGCCTCCCCAGATTGCCTGCTGCACAGCCGTAACGGTCGAAAATGAACTCGGTACAGTTTTACGACGATGCTGTCTAGTTCAGTGCTTCATTGCGACCTAGGGACTTGTAGAGATAGAGAGCATATTCCGTCCCTACAGTGTGCATCACAAAAGAGAAGATACGTATCGGCACATAAATTACCTACTTTTTTAATAACAAACAGCATTATCTATTTAGTATAAACTGTTGTAAAATAAGAACTTACTAAGTAATACTCTTTAAATGTTCCATAACTAGTCGGTAAAGCAAAGCAAACGTGCTTCTTGTTTGAATTTCTTTATTCTTATTGAAGCGAACGACATTTTTCGTTTTCTTTATTTAATATTCTTTCCTGTCATTTATTTTTTCTTTTTGAATAGATACCATCTCGGTGTTTATTTATATATAGTCTGAATTTTTCTAAATCTATGTCTGTGACCTATTTTTAATATTTGCAATGAATTTTTTATGATTTGACCGCCGATAATATGCCTGCAACCAAACAGAGAATGTGTTTAGCAACTAAAAGCACATGATAATTATTCGTTGTTGTACGAGGTTTAATAGATCGCTCCATATTTTACGCGCCTTTCTTCGTTTAATAATTCATAGAGACGAACGCTTTCCTGTTCTTGAACACAAGTTCTGACAGTATGCAACACTTGAAACTTAATTCCATTTGAAATTACAATTCCGTAAATACTCTCCAATTGTCACGAATGGTTGCCGATCTATCCCACAGTGGCACAAAAAACATTATCAAGGCCAAAGTTTCGTTAATTTTCTCAAAATGTTTCATGTAATGTAAATTTTACATTTTTGTATTTCGGACCTTAACGCCAATTTGTTAAAGGTAAAGACTGTACAAAACATGACAACTTCCCTTCAAATTTTAAAATTGTACAGCAAGAACTAATGAGTCTCGCCAATTTAGGGGTCTTTTCAAAATTGTACGCCAAGGAAAATTAAAGACATATTTCGAAATTTTTTAACAAAAGTTGTAAAAACTACTCCGGTGGACTAAGTGGTTAGAGCGTCCACCTCGGATGCAAGAGGTCGAGGGTTCGAACCCCGGCCGAGTCATACCAAAGATTTATAAAAAAAATCGTACTAGCAGCTGCCTCGCTATGCGCTCAGCATTAAGAGGCTAGTGTTAGAACTGGTCGGCCAGGTGTCAGGATAGTGTGACTGGGTGGGACATGATGCTACATGTTTACGGCACGATGCCCCAGTGCTAGGCATCGCTATAAACTGCCAGACTGCAGACATCGTAGCGATATGACTGAAAATTATTAAAAACTACCTTAAAAAATCCGAATCACACACACACACACACACACACACACACACACACACACACACACACACAGATACAAAAGTTGTACAGCAAGATAAAACTAAGGAATTGGCAGAACTTTCTTACTTTGAACGCCTCGGAACTCCGCGACCTTTGTCGTGCTCGGTAGTAAGTACCTTGGTGTTCTGTAAAAAGTAAATTCTACTAATTTCGATATGTGGGTCTACCAGCCAGTAGAAAGAGAAAACAAGCTGGCAAGGCCAGCTGAAAACTGAGCTAAGGCTTCCTGTGTCGCTTTGAAAATAGTAAGACATGTCGTAATCAACTGAAGCGCGTGATCTACCAGCACGTCACAGGTCATCTTGTTAAAATAGAAACCTACACGGGCTATATTAAATTTTTACACCTAATTATTGTGACTTCGCTTATATCGGAACTATTTACTGCAGGAAATAAAATTAAAAGTGTGCAAAGAATTAACATTAACAGAAATTTCGGTTGAGGGAAGTTCAAAACAATATTACAGATAACTTGGCTATCATGGCTGCAACAAGATTTGAAGTATTCACTGTAAATAATAATATAAAACATGTCATATAATGAAACAGAATGTGTAGTCTATTACATTTTTTCTGTGATAAAACACTTACTTACCTATTGATTTTAATTTGTCCTCTGTCTTTCTAAATCGAATAAGTATATCAAGCAGCAACTCAATCAATAGATCAGTTTTGCAGATACTGTTTGCCCTCTGCTTCTATCTGAAACAAAAATTAAGACAGAATTAAAGGATCAAATGAAACGGAATTCCGGCTATTACAGGGTATACTGAAATGTGATATTGAGTATTGCTAGGTATACCGAAACGTGATTATAACTATTACAGGGTGTGCTGAAACGTGATTATAACTTATATAGGATATACCGCAACGTGATCATGACTATTTCAGGGTATACTGAAATGTGAGTATGTCTATTACAAGGCATACTGAAATATGATCATGACTATTTCAGGGTATACTGAAAAGTTATTATATCTATTACAGGGTATACTGAAACGTGATTGTGACTATTACAGGGTATACGGAAACGTGTTTGTGACTATTACAGGGTATACTGAAATGTGATCATGACTATTAAAGGATATACTGAAACGTGATCATGACTATTTCAGGGTATACTGAAACGTGACCATGACTTTTTCAGGGTATACTGAAAAGTGATCATGACTATTAAAGGATATACTGAAATGTGATCATGACTATTTCAGGGTATACTGAAACGTGATCATGACTATTTCAGGGTATACTGAAACGTGATCATGACTATTTCAGGGTATACTGAAACGTGATCATGACTATTTCAGGGTATACTGAAACGTGATCATGACTATTAAAGGATATACTGAAATGTGATCATGACTATTTCAGGGAATACTGAAATGTGATTATGTCTATTACTGGGTATACTGATATGGGATTATGTTTATTATAGGGTATCTTCGGAGGTGCGTAGTTTTGCACGTTGTTAAGCTCTTAAATTTATAAGGTAAGTAAATCTTACATGTAGTCCTCAATCCAATAATGCCTAAATTGAAGTGTTCGGTTATGAATAACACCGGAACTAGTGAAGCTGATCCGTAAAACTGGTGGAGCTGTCAAAGGTGGCTAAGAAGTAGAACTTATCGTTATAATGTTAAGTAATATAAGTAGTAAATTATCGTTCAGTAATTAACGAAGAATGATGAACGATTAAAGCACTCAAGAAAATGAACATATCATTAGCAATCTGGTTAATGTAGTGTTTCGAACTACCGTTGAGCACGTTATTATTTTCATAATAACGGTCATTGGTAGTCATATAGCCTAATTGCATATTTAAAATATCCATCTGAAACAGAAAATATTTCAACGGAATGGTTGACTAAATTATGGGTTTGCTCTTCCAACAACTCTAATAAGAAGGAACTCCAGTTATCCTGACTGTTGCAGTCTCTACGGCCTTGCATAATTAGATATTTATACTAGATGAAACAGATATTTATTTCAACGAGCCAGAATTACTTGTTAACATCAACAAGGACGGCGAGATTGATTATGTTGTACTATATATTAGACGACCATATGCTGACAGTAATGCAGATAAACTCAAGGCAGCTAAGCTCTTATTCCACAGGATGCTATGAACTAATTCTGTTACTTGCCAATGAATGAAGAAAAATACAACGGTTGTGGGTCGCAATTTTTGTTTTTGTTTTGCATTAATATTTGATGCAGCTAGTGCAAACCTGCAGAACTGTCAGTCAGTAGTAGTAGTTGCGAAGTAAGTGTTTGCCCTCATGGTCTTGGCCTGCCATCGCTATCCCCGGCCAGGAGTTTCCAAAATTTCCAGGGCCCTAAATTGTTTTTGTTTTTTTCTATGCTAGTCAACACACCCAAAAGAGGCTGGCCCAATCATCTACAAACCTCCTCCCGCAGACTTACCCAAAATTATAATGATCTATAAGCGTATGTCGCTCTTAAACCTGAGCACGTACCGCATGTATAACTTTTATCACAACCAGGTAAAAGCGTACTATGGCATCAGTGTTAGTCTCCAGTACACGGACACAGATAGTCAACTAGCTGCTCATCGAAACTAATGACCTGTACAGGGACATTGGCGAAAACTCCAGCCTATACGACACGAGAGACTAGCTATATCTGCACCCGCTATGCAGCACATCCAACAAAAGGGTCGTGGACAAGTTTAAGGACAAGTGCAATGGCACCCCGATCGTAGATTTTGTTGTACTCCGCACGAAGATGTGCAGTACCAAAGTCGCATATGAAAAGGAGAAACGAACGACAAAAGGAATTTCAAAGGTTGCGCAACAGCCTGTACTTTGAGGCTCTCGCCGAGCAGAAGGAGTTTCATCATATCCTAGTAGGCCGCGTTTGCCCTCTCTTTTTCAGTCATCCTAAACTCTGCATCTGCGTTATCGATACACACCATCTCTTCGAACTCGAGCTTGACATTTATATTGTTGACCATGAAGCGGCCCAGATTTTTTACAACTGGTGTACGTCTGCGGTTTCATGCCGCAGCTCAAAGTAACTGTCAATGCCTGCCTGTGGTACCCACCACAATAACATCTTTGCTACTGAGCTCGAGAAATCTGACAAATAAGCATCTGATTTTGGTCCATGATGCTTGGATTATTAGTAACGCCGACGGTGCTCCGGGTTCCCTTACACCAAGCGAAATAGACGCGTTAAAAAGTGAAAGAATCATCCTAAGATGAGATAGAGCGCGATCATCTTTAAGCCAAACTTGTGGCTAAGGATGGACACTCGACTGTCTTTCGCTGCAGCAGGAACAAATCCGAAGGTACTGCCCTCGGGAAGTCGCCGGCGTGATTTTCACTAACAATGTCAATATAGTTGTTACCGAAACACTTTTTGTTCTCCGTCGGTAATAACGTTCTTCCGGAGTATGTTACGCTCTCTATCACACGGCTCACCAGACTAAATACCGCGCGATTTTTGAGAAAAGACATGTTCAGACGCTGATCGGTCAAAAAGTACGTAAATCACAAGCCATGAGAACAGAAGTCAATCTGGTAAGGACACTTTGCGAGCGTATTAGCGGGTGTGTTGCCGACCGTACAATTTTTCTGATCTAAATATATTAAGGAAATTGATATTTTCTTCACCACATCGTCGTCTTCCGAGTACGTCACGGCGACAAGGTAGAGGTGCGTTTACTCGTGACAACTAATATTCCATCCCCTCCTCTCCAGATCAATGAAGCGTCTATGTCATGCTCTTCATAGAGAATTATAATGTCGCTATACCTAAATGTCCAAGACTCGTAGGATTTTTGCCTGGAAAGTATCACGGAGGCTGGGCAACCCCTACAAGCACAAGCCAAACAGTACCGCGACCTTTAAATAAAGGACCAGCTATCAATAAACGCGGTAGATGGTGTTGACGCCACACTGAGAGCCGTGTCTGTGTATCGGTGTTGTAGGCTCTGCGATTACGTTAACATTCACTGCACCCCTATTGCGGCTGTCCTTGTGGCCGCAACTCTGACCTGCAGTCTCGTGTCCCAGTCTGGACATTTTATAAGCCGGCGCCAACCTCACTACACTAGGCAAATCAAAGATTATGAAATCCACGTCCTAATGGAAACCAAACTGAATACTATCGCAGATTATATTTTCTAAGGCCCTGCAATACAACCCGTATCATAGGATAAGTCCTCGAAGAGTTCGACAAGAACGCAACTTTTAAAAAAGAAATACGGGCTGCGTGGAACGAACACACACACTTCCGCCACCATCAAAGAAGTGGTAGAAAACGAACTGGCTGTCTTCGGAAGGACCGAGGCCTACTCAGACCTATTGAAACATCTAGCAATGGCGGATAAAGGGTCATAAACTGTGATGTGTCCGCCGAAACCGTGGGTAACAAGGCAGCAGCTCTTTGTCCCCTCCCATCCACCAGCCCATCTCTGTCGCGCCTCCGCCAAAATATGATGTATTTTAATAGATGAAAACGTCAAAGTCAAAGAGGTCTAGCTGCTTGATTAGCTATCGCCCTTATTCGGTATGTACTAAGTGTTAGCAGTAGAAGGTCGTGAACTATCAATATTGTTGTCAAAATTTTCATTTTGATATGCAGCTTATAAACCCAATTCCACCACAACCGAGGCTGCTAGAACCAAAGTTATTAAAGACAGCAAAGCATCAATAAGAAAACAGCCAGTACACATTTTCGACAATGGATGCACTAAAATATCTCTAAATAAGCACAGGAAAAGATCAAAATTATAATGCGCAAAACGTCATCTGCTAGCTCATATATGTCATTCCTAAGGCGGTCCTCAAATGGTGTATGCCCTTTTACCGTTCTTGGTCAGAATTAATTCCATTTTCTAACGTTCAGTTTTGATGTTTGTCGCATCCACCGTTTACATACGTGTATGAATTCAACCCCATGGAGTTCCTGGGGCGACACAAACCAAGAAACTCCGCAGTAAGTCAAACTATACGCACCATGACGTGTTTGAACTGAACTCGGACTGAAATTTCAAGGGCAAAACGAAACGCCAGGAATTTTTTACTTAATTTAGAAAACATATAGAAGCTACTCCCAGGGGATGTATTGCAAGTCGCATGTATGTATGTATGTATATATGTATGTATGTATGTATGTTTGTATATAACAAATTTCGACCACAGACCAACACGCAATCGACTTTCATACTTACATAACAAACTGATAAGAGCTAACAGGTGATCTGGATCGAATAAAAAAGGTCTTCCGTCCTGGGGCTCGATACCATAGCTGTTTTAACCCTCTGATCCAGTTCCCAACTTTCACCATGGACTATGAAGAGCCGTGTTTCTGGGCATCCATATGGCGGGCATTGATACTGTTTTACTTTTAACACAAGCTGCCTCAACTGGCCAAAACGTTACCTGTGAAACAATGAAATATTAATTTTTAGCAAAACTTGTCTGTTTTATTGTCTGTCCCAGTGCGGAAAATATCTAGTTTCAACCTATTTATTTATCACACTGGGAGAAGATCTAATTTCTTCACAGTGGATTTCAGTACATGTAAGAACCTCCTCTTGTTTGTGCGCTTTAATTTTCAACATGTACTGACATGGCCGTTTATAGACCAAATAACACAGCCAGAGCTGAATTTACTGGCGTTGAACCGCCATTATAAACTAAATAGCAAGCACAAGTACCGTGAACGATGCTGACCAATTTAAATATTCCCGTGTTTTCGTCAAATTTCTTTACATTAACTACAAGTCGGTTTTAAATTTTAGCAGTTACCAATTTAGCAACTACTCGTGGAATGTCGTTATGTTTGTAAATGAATCGAATGGATGTTCAACTAATGTAATCCATTGAACAAGATGTTTCCTTGCCTTGATTCCTATATGGATAATAAATACTATACTTCTGATGTTTTGTAATTCATATTTTTATTTCTGTGCTTTTTATCTTGTATTATGGGTATTGTTGTTATATATGTTGTCTTACTGTTATCTTGTATTATGGGTATTGTTGTTATATATGTTGTCTTACTGTTATCTTGCTTTAGCAAAACTTTCATCAGCCTCATTTATTTTAAACATCAGTTATTATTCTTATTCTATTTGAAGCAGGAACTTCGTGTGTGTGCGTATGTGTGCGTGAGTGCACGCGCGTGTGTGTGCCTCTGTGTGTGTGTGTGTGTGTGTGTGTGTGTGTGTGTGTGTGTGTGTGTGCAAGGAGAGTACATTTATTTCGAAAACTTCAGCTTCACAAGGTCTAGAATGGAGATGTATGGGATTTTTGTATCATCACTGAGGTAGTTTACGCAGTTAGTGATGATAAATATAAAAATAAAAACCTAGTAGCCATAATACTTTCTGGCCGCCAAATGGATAACCTACGAATTTCAATATTTATTTCAGATTGGGTTTTTTGGCATCTTTATCAATTTCTAAGATTTATGAGCATTGTTGGAGACAAGGCAAAGGTGAGAGGCGTTTTATTTTGACACTAATTGAAACTAATATTAAAAGTTAGTGGTGAATATAGGGTCACTGACCTCGATTTTAAGAAAAAAGATCCACAACATCTGATAAATAAGCTATTTTAGGTTCAATCAATATTAAAAGATCCCAATCGTGCATCCTTCGCTTGTCTTATCTACTTAATTATATTGACGTCAATTTAAAATATGTGTATTTTTTCTGCAGAATAACTTACGTTGTTTCTTTCCTGCAGCGACAATGTAAAACCTGTGTATGCTAAAACCTGCTATCAAATTTTAGAAAGAACTAAAGAAAAATCTCTTAAAATGTTAAACATTGAATGCATGCAACTTTGATTTATGCATTTACTATCAGCGGTGCTTGCTCGTATCATTTGATCATAGGATAATGTTTCTTTGCCTTGTCTACAGTAATTTCTTTTTGAAGTTTTACTTTGTAGATTGAAGTATCAATGTTGTATTATTTTTTATTTATTTTTTTCAGTTTGTGATGTTTAATTGACATGAAAACTTGCAGATGTTAGTCCTTGTTGTATAATTTGTAATCTCATCAGTATCTTCCATCGGCTGAAATTTTAAATATTTCTACATTCTCCCGTAATTCTTGTATTAAAAGCACAATTCATACATAGTGGAAGATGCCTTTTTCTAATAATTGTTGTCATTTATGTAGCATATTGTACTAATCAAATAATATTGTTTTCCTACAAAATCCAAGCCAGAGACGTAGTAATTTATATAGGAAGCCCGTTTGCCACTATACAGATTGGAAAACATATAAAAGAATTAAGCAACAATTTCTACTTTATATAAGCATTTGACAACACGTCAAAAACAAAGAGAGAAGTAAAAAAAAAAAAAGAAACAGCTTTTTTATATTTAATATTGATTCACTTGAATAATCAAAGTGCTTCCGTCCAATAATTTCTGTAAAGTCCCTTTGGCTCTATTCCATACATTCCTCCATAAACAATATGCAACAGGCTATATCATAAAAAATAATGAAATAAAACTGTGAATTTAGCTGCATGAAGTCAGACTATAAGTTCTGCACTAATTAAAAAATTGATGGCCAGGGTGAACACGATTATTTCTTAAGAGTGTAAATTAGATTTACTCCAGTTTTGTATTTAACAGGCAACGCCATGACATATTTGTGAGCTTCCAGCTCGGTAACAGTGCTAATCTATAAACAAAAATTCAGAAAGAAAAATGATAGCAAACTAAGTAGGGGATGATAAAACACATATAACGGAAACCTTCTGCTGTTATTTGTCGAATTCCGCTTTGACTCGAGCAAACATTTATACGAAGTGATGCCGCTGAAAATATTAAATTCTTTCTGTGAAACAAAAGCAATTGTTCTGTTTGTTTCGCATTAATTATTTTATCCGCCGACTGTTAATTTAAATCTCCAACTCTATACAAAACTTGCTATCTCTCGAAGGGTGAACAAATATTTAGTTAGTTTACGGCAGGTAAGGGAAGAATCAGAACTCATACAAGCCTGATGAATAAGTGCAAGAAGATCAACAATGTCAAACAACGGCTTACACATTTGCGAGTTCCATTTTGCTGCAAAACGTCTGCTCAGATAGCTAAATATACAAAATGGAATGTAGTTTATTCTTAACTATGATTCTGATGATTACATCTACAAGAAACGGATACCAAACCTTTGAACCATCAAGCTTTATACAGTCGCCCGTGGTTCATTAACAGTTAAACTAAGCGTGCGCTATGGTTCAGGTGTGTAACGCGGATCAGAAAACTTCATCATGAGTATGATAGGCCTGCGTATCATGTTACTTATACACGATGATGCATTGGAGACAGATATTCTGAAAGAGAATTCCTGATAGGCAACATGGATACTTAGATAACCAAAGTCATCAGCCTGATGGGCAACATGGATGCTTAGATGAACAAGCCATCAGCTTGACTGGACGTGGATGCGTAGATGAACAAACCATCAGCCTGATCAGCATTGTGAATACGTAAATGAACAAGCCATCAGCTTGACTGGAATATGGAAACGTAGATCAACAAACCAGCAGCCTGATCAGCACAGTGGATTCATAGATGAAGAAGCCATCATCCTTAGCAGTGACAGGGATACGTAGATGAACAAGCTATCAGCCTTAGTAGCATCATGGATATGTAGATTAACAAGCCGTCAGCATGGGTAACTGATTTTCCAGATTGTTCAGATGTATACAGAATATAATGTTTGTCCAGCATGGTGTTTTAATCTTTAGATGTAAGGTAAAAAATGTAGTACTACGATTTTGTTTCCTTTAAATTGAACAAACAAAACAAATTTGCTATTTTAAATTAAGGACATAGCATAAAATAGGATTGAAAAGTCCGCCGACAAAGTTATACAAAAGACACATACAAATGTGAGTTTTGTTGACTATATCTCCTTATAGGGTTGTTGAACTCAGGATCACCCGATCATATCTAAGCGTTGATATCTAAGCAAATTCTCTCTCTCTCTCTCTCTCTCAATATTTCTCTTTCGACCATCTACAGAGAGCCAGTCTAGTTTAAACGCTATTTTAGTCTAAGACTAGATGCTTCGCCATTTTTAATTTTTATTACGTTTATATTGCAGACATTTGATCAGTGTGGACAACACAACGATTCACTGCTGAATTTGGCTATTCCATCTCATTCGTAGGATTTAAGAATTATGTCTAACACAGGAGAACAGACAAACATCAGGAATGACAAAAAAGAGATTCGATATAGTCATCCCTTTACTGTACCCAATAGCTTTTTCAAATACATTTGTGAGAATTACAGAAGAAATAAGAGTATGTATTATTATTAAACAAATGCTGTGGTATCGAGCCCCCAGACTGAAGTCTTTTTTGTATGTAATCGAGTGCAACTGTTAGCTCGTATAATTTCTTTCTGTAAGTATGAATGCCTAAATGATAATAACGCAACCAAGAAGTCCATCAAAACGTATAATAGGTATATAATAGCACCGGTTATCGTGCTCAATATAGGCATCAACTACCCATTAGCAACCAATTAAAGCATCCGTCTTGATGACTGACAGATAATGTGGGTGTTTGACAAGTATCAAAAGGTCGCCATGAGGGTAATAGAAGCATGCAGCACGTTATGGCTTCCATAATTGATACCTGAATTAAGTTCCAGTAGAAAATGATAGATGAGGGTACAAAATCATGTAGATGTATGATTAACTTGCTCAAGGATAAGAAATGACACTTTCAAGCATTTTGGAAACGTGGATAATGTTATCTCTGGGAAAAAATAACGGCCGTTGAAAATTTAACGAGTGATAATGCTATTTTGGAGTCCTACTCTTTTACTTTTTCAGTTAAATCCTGAAACTACGTAGAATAAAATTTCAATGAAAATAAGCGTTTATTGGAAGTGAAGAATGTTACATTTCATGGAACTTAAAATTTTAAACTTAGGA
>JAECUM010093289.1:0-75582 GCA_016617855.1 Megalonaias nervosa
CTATGACCCCCCCCCTTTTTTTTTTTGTTGTTGAGAAAATACTATTAAATCATGCAGACATCAATGCACTATTTTATGTAGGTGTTGCTAGAATTTAAAGATGACTTTTCTTATGGTGCATACTACAAACTCCACCTCTGACTGGTAACTGGTTATTTGGATTCTAAACTGGTTGCAGAAACATTTTATTCATGCCCGTTGTCTGTGACCAATCACACCAGTATTGGAGTAAATGGTTTTACCATATTCTACACCTGCCGTAATAAATATGGCCCCCACAATTTTTTTTCGTCCAAAAAAGTGCATACCATAGACTTGTCAAATTTTAGCTCACCTGGTCATAGACCAGAAGAACTTGTGGGAATGGCCTGGTCTGTCATCTGACCATTTTGTGTTCATCTGTTTGCACACGTTAACTCTACTCCTCCTCAACTACTTTGAGGATTGCCATGAAACTTTACACAGATTCATGCGGAGGTCTGGTTGGTCCAAAGATGGGAACCATGGAAGCTAAGTGGTCCGCATGCTAGGCAAAATGGCCACAATGGTGCAGGTTCGAATACTACCATCAGACCCATCTGGGTGAGCTACCATGGTGTTCCTTGGGCAAGCCCCTACAATTCATTTGCCGTGGCACTAAATAACCTACTTGTCTTACTGTGCTGTATATCACTGCCAAACCAAACACAAGTGAAAATGGTGTCACCCAGACATGGATGGTCATATCAACATTGGGTTTTTCCCAAATATTTCCTGTGAGGTCTTGTTGGTCCAACATGAAACTGGTAATCTGAAATCTATACTGGCCACATTGATAGCAGTGATGAAAATCTTCTTATAATCTGATTTAAATCCGATCTCCGCTGTCCTGCGTGAAGATCTGACTGATTAGAAGTCATATTCTGGTGACCTATTTACCATAATTGCTAATTTTATCACCCAATCAGACTCTTGTATCTTCATGTTATGGAGACTGAGCAGTGTGGCTGAAGAGCATCACCATTTGATTCGCTTTCAGATTTATTTATGGCTGCATTTCCATTGGCAAATTCAAAGGTCACCAGAACATGACCCCTAAGTGGTTGCAGTCAGATCTTCACGTAGGACAGCGGAGATCTGATTTTGCTCAGATTGAATCTTATTGTTATTATTGCTTCACCAAAACAGAAAGTCATGTCAGCAATGGAGGTTTTCATCAGAAGTATGGTGTTCATCTTGAAAATCTCATCTCTACTTTTGCTAGATGTATGAGTATTTTGGCATATGGTTTTGACCCAGAAATTTACAATATCTGCTTTGTCCTGAATGAAAAGGGTACTGGTCTGATATTTCATATCGACACAGTAGCATTCATCTTGAAAATATCGTTGTAGTTACTTCTCAAAGATGGATGTACATGTTAACTTGTGCTTTCACTGAAAGACTTCTCATGATAGCCAGTAGCAGCCAGTTTGAATATCTTGTATCAAGATTATAAGAAATAGGTTCAGCACTCGACAATTAAAGAGAAACAAAAAAAAAAGAGTCCTATTTTGGATTCCTGGGAATTCTTTTTAGTGAATAGAGCTTTAGTCCCATTTTGAGGGACTGCTGTTGAAGTTATTTTTAGAACCAATCGATTGGCCCTTCCTAAATAATAATGAGAATGTAAATTTCCAAGAAAAATAAAATTTACAGCAGCGGTATTTTCAGCTCTAAATCAAACTACAGAAACTGTACATGTAGCTAGGTGAGTCAGTGCGAAAAGTCCTGTTTGGGGGGTACTAGCTTCAATCCACAGCTGGTTTCAGGATGTAAATGTCTTGCAGTTAATGTCATCTTGATTATTATGAAGAATGCTCAAGTGATGATGAAAGTGAGGGTGTTTCTGGCAGTTCGTGTGCACTATCCTTGTGTCATGTGATGAAAGACGGCAGTCATGTGATAAAAGGTAGGGTGTTGTCTACCCGTGTTCTGCACTGGAAATTATGAGCATACATATATAAGAATGTGAGAATAAGCTGAGGTATATCTAGTCGGACCATTGTACATTATAATCATAGGAAATGCATTAACCATTTTGGTTGTAGTTTGATGTGACAGCCAAAATAATTGTTCTAATCAGTTTCAATCAGAAATGAATATCAGTGGAGATAAATAGCTACTACTTCAGTGTCTTTGCTACATCATTACAGATTACTTGTAGTAATATATAGGAAAAAAGCTTGTGCTTACGGAAGTTGGATGCTGATACCTTGAACAAATATGTATCTATGTAGTTTGTTAGGAGTAAACATTGAACAAACAACATAGACCCTGATCTGCATGCACAATATATGCAATAGCAGATTAGGGTCTTTGTTGTTAGCAATTTAAGCCTATCCCTTAAGCATGGATCTATGTTAGTTCTCAAGGGTGATATATGGGGTTTATTGCTTGTTGATCCTATGAGAAAACTGTTTGACTGCGAGGACAGACCTAATTTTTTTGTAAAAAAGATTAACCTATATGTGATCAAAGGACCTAAAATCTTTGCGAAGCTCTTGTAATGTTTAGAACTACAGGTTTTTTCTTTTTTGTTTTTTTTTTATTTCATTTTTTTTATGTCACCAGAGCACATAGTTCTACAAATGCAGTTAACAAGACAAAAAAAATTGTATCATAAGATTTTTCCCAAGATCCTCCAGTTTAACCATAATAAAATGTTATGTTTTATGGGAGCTGATTCTGCGTGATTATTTCTTTTTAAAAAAAATTGTGAATGCCTTCTTCTAACCCAACTGGTTCATTTTGGTGTCGTTAAATGAAATTTATAGCATGTCATTTTGTTTTGCTGAATGTCAACTGTCGTCATCAAGATGCTGATTTGTGTCTGTATAATTGGAGATTCGTTCATCACGGAGATTGCATCTCTAGTTTATCTTCTTGTGTCAGAGAAAGCTGTTTTAACTTAGTTTATTGGATATTCGGTTTTAACTTAGTGTATTGGATATTCGGTTTAACTTAGTTTATTGGATATTCGGATGATTGTGTTATGTCAACTGATTAAACTGTACCTTTTTATTGACTGATTTGTTCTCTCATCTGCATAAAGAAATCGAGTAATGATGTCCTTGCATCAGAGTAGATCACTGATCTTGTCATGCTATGATAATTCTAATTAAAAAAACTTTTGCATTTCTATAGGTTCACATCACTGTGATCTTTTGGTGTTGTTTACAGTAAAACTTTGCACTATTCTGATTTCTTGGTGCTGAATTCTTGGAGCCAGTTTACCATTGTACATGAGCTGATTTGCACCTTTCTGTTGGAGTAACAGAGGCTTATTGGAGTTGTGACTAGAAGGGTGTGGCTTAGATTCCCAGCATCACACCAGTCTGGACTGGCTTCATTTGGTGACCTTGTTTGAATTGTTTGCATCAGTCTGTGTCTAGTTTGAATTGTTTGCATCAGTCTGTCTAGTTTGAATTGTTTGCATCAGTCTGTGTCTAGTTTGAATTGTTTGCATCAGTCTGTGTCTAGCTTGAATTGTTTGCATCAGTCTGTGTCTAGTTTGAATTGTTTGCATCAGTCTGTGTCTAGTTTGAATTGTTTGCATCAGTCTGTGTCTAGTTTGAATTGTTTGCATCAGTCTGTGTCTTGTTTGAATTGTTTGCATCAGTCTGTGTCTTGTTTGTATTGTTTGCATCAGTCTGTCTTGTTTGAATTGTTTGCATCAGTCTGTGTCTTGTTTGAATTGTTTGCATCAGTCTGCATCTTGTTTGTTTTGTTGCATTATTTTGAGGACTTAAAAGTCCAATGAATAATTCTGTGCAAGAACCACTTACCGTGCATACTTACTTGCACAGACCCAGATCTGCCATCACATAATGTGCCAACAGTTCTAGGTGTATGCAGTTTGTTATGACTAATCAATAGAACAAACATTAAAGATCCTGATTTTGCCTGCATACTATTTGACAGCAGATGAGGGACCCAACCTGCTTGAGTTGCTATGGCAATATTTTTGGGGTTGAATCTAGCAGGAAACCACTGCTAATAAGCCTTTTTACCCAAAACTCTTTTACCTTCTATTCCAATTGTATGCAAATCAGCTCCTATCCAAATGTGACCTATTCCTCCTTGGTCCTATCAGTATTCTTGCTGTTGAGCATTCTTCACTGGTGATTTCCCTGCAGGCCTATTGGTATTCACCACTCAGACAGCATAACCCCATGGGGATTGGAGGAAGATTACATTGACTTCATCAGCTTCAGCAGCCTGTTGTGGTTCCCTAGGGGACATAATTTAGGACTCAATACCATTCAGTGGCTTAGCAGGGCATAGATCTTCAGAAAATAACCATTATTTTCTTTTGAAACAAGCATGTGTTATTGAGAAGATAAAATGAAACCAAATTGTTGGCTTAATTATTTGAAAATTCAAGGCACATTTTAAACTGGGACGACATGCAGCCATAGATACAAGGAACAATCAATAGAAAATTTTAAAGTTTCGTTTTAGGTTTTATTTTGTCTTAAGGGAAATAGGATAATGTAGTACACAGTAGAGATTGATGTACTTGGAAATGTAAAATTATACAGATGAAGTCACTCTTTTACCAAAATTGTGCAGTTCCCCATTGAATTGGAAAATGAATGGAAATATTTTCCAAGGAGGATTGGAACACTGTATCTGCAGACTCTGCAGAGAAAAATCCACAAAATGAAAAATAAATGAAACACATTTTGCAAAGGTTATTTAGGTTTCAGTAAACTTGTTAGACCAGTGTGGAAGGATGTGTTAATCAGTCTCTGCGGAATTCTCTTTGTTATAATTCTGAATAATTCCTTGGAATAGTTTCCAAGTGGCTGTCAGCTTTGCAGAATTCCACAGTAAATGGTATGAAAATAACTCCACACTTTTATATTATCTGGTATGGAAATGATTGCTCATATGTTGGGTAGAGAGACCAAGTTTGCCAAAACAATTTTGAGGTATAGTTGTTTAGCCCATCTAGCGCTGACAACTAAAGATTATTGTTGGAGAGGAATTTCATCTAATTAACCCAAGTTTTACATGGAAAAATAAACAAATTTTAGTTTTATTACAATGTTACCAGCCTCATCTGAGCTTAAGAAGTGAAAAAGTGAATTGTCATCCCCTGCTTCATTGATGTTTTTGTAAATTTGAATGTTACCTGTTGGGTATTGGAATGGAACTGGGTCAACCATCTTAAAGGACACAGTTATTATAGTCTGGTATGTTTGATTTGGATCGTAGATGCATAATGATCACATTCCCAAAATCATTCTGTATGATGCTCCAATATGATGGAAGTTGGATGCAAATTCAGTCTTTAAACACCCACATTTAAAGAGGCTTGACTGGTTTCCACTTGTACAACTCATGATAGGCACCCAGATAGTTGAAGGGCAATCAAAAATGTAAGCAGTCTTCACATACAGAAACACCTGTGAATGATGTCTTCAGTATCTTCTGTTCTAACAGCTTAATTAAAGATATAAATCATTAATTTAAAAATGTAACTATGAATGAAAATCATGCACATTTCCATTAAATAATTAAGAATTATGAAGTGCCTTGTGTCGTACAGTTTTTAAAGCCATACATTTTATTTAGATTAAAAATAGATACACATCAAACGATTCAATAGGCATAACATTTGAAATTGATGAAATGAGAACTTTTCAAAAATTAAAGTTTAATTTTATTTATTTGTTATAATATTTGGTTACGGCTTAATTTCAGTTTTAATATAATTGGCTACTTAGCAAGATGCGTTTATTCTCATACTGTAAAAATATCATCATTATCGTTTTTGTCTTATTTATATATGTAGCAGATCAAACTGCAAACTGCATAGATCAGCTATGCCATCACATGATGCACTGGCAGATCTGGGTTTTGTGGGGGTTTTGTTTAAGAGTAATTAGTAGAACAAACAACATAGACCCTGATCTGCTGGCACATTATGTGACAACAGATACTTGTGTTGCCAGGTGGGGAGCACCCTGAAGGTTACAACATATCATCCTCCTATTCCTGGAGTCGGATTTCCATGAATTTCTGACACCTTTTGTCCAGATTTATTTTCAGTGGAAGAAACGGTTATCATTGGTAGGTTAATGGAAACTGCATGGATTGTGTATTGTGAATTTGAAGTTGTAATAAGTAGAATGCTGTCACTAATTGTAATGCATCAAGCTTGGCTATTATCCGTTATTGATTGAACTGCAGTTGAGAAAGTGTAATGTCTTTTATTAGTGAATCATCCTGATGAGACTGACTTGGGGATTTATGGAGCAGATACAGGAATTAATCTATGTGATCCTTGATATAAGGCTACATTGGATAAGCTAAAATGGGCTTAAGCTATATCAAAATGTGCCATTCTCTTGGATTACAAGCTTGAATCAATACCCCTTTGCTTGGTTATTGGATTTTAGTCTTACTTTTATTTTATACATATGCTTAGAAAGGTCACATTTTTGTTCTCCAGTGATGACCCCTGGGGACCTGCCTTATAGTTTTTATCAATTTTTGTGTTTTTTATACCCCCACTGCTGGCAGCAGGGTCATTTTGGTTTGGTCCTGTCTACTTGCATCCATCTGTCTGCCCCTAAAAGTTTGTTCACAGGATGGTGCAAAAATCACTAAATGTAGACAGATGAAATTGACTACAATGTTTATCTATATGTAGATGGTTTGATTATATTTTGAGGCCATGCCTAAGTGGGCATATAATGGTGGAATTCTGTGCCATTTGTTCAGTATTATTTGCTTATCTGGCTCAAAACTTTCTGATGATTGCAGAGATCTGCATGAAACTGTACCCAAGTATATATCAGGGCTTAATGGTGTGGTGAATCATAGCCACGCACCCTACCCTCAGGTCAAGAGAAGATGAAATTCTGTTACAGCTTATTTTGGAGCTTAACTTTTGAACTACAGGAGATATTTGATGAGAAACTGCCCATTTATGCATTATGACCATATAGCATGTTATATACCACAGCCACGAACCTAGCCTCAAAGTCAAGGGCATATTTATTTTGGGACTTTAAGCCTTGTAAAGAATATGACTTTTACCTCTGAAGACATTTTAATAAAATTTTGCTCAGGTACATATGATTGGATGGTATGCCAGGGTCAGGTTCAGTTATTATTGCCTGACTTTTGAACGAGATACATTCTTGGAAATGAAATTTGCAAGATTCAGTCACAAAATTTAACTGAATTAATGAAACTTGACTTGTACATGCGTGTTCCTGTATCATAGGCATGCTTCCTGCCTTTGGGGGTCAAGGTCATGTAAGGGGAAATGTAATTCTGTGGCTTGTATCCTTACCTAGAGAGTAACTTTCAAACCATTGATTAGGATTTAATATATCCTGACTTGGGGGTGGGGGGGTGGGGGGTTGTATTGCTTGCACTGTCTGTCGTAAGGTCTTGTTCAGACTATTACTTTTGAGCCAATGAAGATATTTTAATGACAGTTTAAATATTTATATAGTTTGACAATACTGTAACCATGCGCTTGCTAAGTCAGGTCCACAGCAGTGGAATATATAACTCCGATCATTGTCCAGTACAGGTGAAACTTTTGAACTACTGAAGATATTTAAATGAAGAGCTTGAAGAATTATTACAAATGATGCCTATCCACCATCAGATACGGTTGCCATTACTAAAAATAAAATCCCTTTAAATGTCTCAAAAACTGCTCAGGAAAATGTGATCAAATTTAAGAGAAAACATACTGATAGAAGTGTTTTCAGATTATTTTTTTACAAATGATGCCAAACTGATCAGATGTGACCTTTACTCAAAAACCACTTGGCTGAATTTGGCAGCGTTGCAGAAGGCATCCTGGCAAGAAGGGCTTTAAATGATACCAATCTGGTTTGAATTATAACCTCCATTACTAAAAACAAAAATACTTAAAAAGATTTTATCTCAAGCACAGTGCCAAACAGGAGAGTAAATTTGAAAGAAAAGATCATGAAATACTTTCAGTTTCATGATTAGAAATAGCTGCCCAGTGGCGTAGCGAGGGTGCTTAGCGCCCGAGGACAAAACATAAACTTGGCGCCCCCTTACTTAGCACCCGGGGACAAAACATAAACTTGGCGCCCCCTTCGAGTGCATCTGAGATAACGAATAGTTGTATTTTCCTCATTTTGGTGGTCGGGGACAACTGTCCCCACCCCCCAAGCTACACCACTGTAGCTGCCATTACTAAAAATGTAAAATCTTTTAACCAGCTTATCAAAAACTGCTCAACAGAATTTTTGACCAGACTTGACATAGAGCATCCTGGTAATAAAGGACTTTCAGTTATATGCAGATGATACTACTCCTCCATCAACCCATCAGCTATGACTGTCAATAATGATTTTTTTTTTATTAAAAAAACCCACAAACTTTAAAGTTACTTTTCAAAAACTGCTCAACATACTTTCACTAAAGTTGAGAGAAAGTATCATAGGATAAAGAACTTTTGATACTTGACAAATGATGCTGATGTGATGTAGATGAAGATACAAAATACAGAGAAACCTTGGAACAGTTGTTTTCAGAACATGTGCAATTAACAGTATATGAACAAATGTATGTAGAACCAGTGTTACTGACTTGGATTTAATGACCAGCTGCTCTTGCATTTGACTCTTTGGGAGATATCAGTCAGGTGAGCAATCTTGTGCTATCTTTGGCCTCTTATTTGGAAATATATGTGATGGCATATCATAAAGCATGGACTAACTATCATATGATAAGTTCAATAACTTTAGCAAAACTGATTGGTCATCACTGACAAGGGATATATATATATATATATATATAGATAGATAGATAGATAGCTGGGTTAACATATACCAAGATGCAGACTTCAGAGTAAATCAGAATCTTCTCATAATGTTCACATAGAAGTAATTACAGGTCTTCACAAAGATTAACTTCTTTGGGGTCTGATAAAATATAACCATTAAACATCTTGCTTTTCTATATTTCTGTTTCCTATACAAATCCAACATTATCTGTGGCCAGATGAGTCTGGGAGAACAAAGGGTTCTTTTTGTTTGTTGCCATTGTTGATATCGGTTGAGTGATGTCAGTTCAAGTGAGTTCTTGTTCATTGAGGCTTGTCAGAAAAAAAACCATTATCAATAATTTGATATGAGTGGTCACAGCAAAGAAAAGAAATATGATACTTCAAATAGATCAGATTCACTTCAGTTAAATATTTTAAAATATAATACACTTTCACTTTATGGATAGTATTTTGTCAGAAACATTTTTGTTGGACACAAGCTTTATAAATGTTGTAATTTGTTGAAAGGAAATGAAAATAAAAGTTTTGGAGAGACACAAAAATTAAAGTTGGTGTACAAGTAACAAATATTGGCAGGTACCTCATTTGTAAATAGAACTAACTTTCATAAAGAGTGTTCTTTCACATTCTTCCATGGCTTTTTAGAATATTCTTGTTTATTGATATTATAAATATCTCTCAGAATGTTGAAGCTTCTTCCAAGATTATTTGTTTTGTATTAACTCTTTATTTGGGATTTGGGTTAAATAATTTTTTATTGCAATGAACTCTTTTAGCTGGGATTAGCTGTTTATAAGACACTGAAACTTCCTTAACTGAACCCTCTATAATGTGGCTGCTTCTGCAGATAGGCCACCTCTTTTCATCCCAGTAAGGTTGTTCTTTTACAGCTGTTAGTACCATTTTTATAAGTTTTCGGTATGACTTGGCCGGGGTTTGAACCTGCAACGTCCCGCATTCGAGGCAGACACTCTAACCATTAGGCCACCGGAGCAGTCTAACAGTTCAGATGTTTTCAACAGAATATCCTCTTGAGTAACCAAACATTGGTCGTAGAATATTATGTCTAGTTGTCTTCAATTGGTTTATCCATGAAATTGTCAAAAAACGGAGTAATATTCATTGGTCACTATATCAAGTATACAGATTGTTTCTTTGTTAGACGGTCAATAATGGTGTTGTCCACTAAACTTTATTCAGAGATACTAGGTCTTGTTTATTTGTTACTTTGTCACTCAGTAAGGATCTTGCTGACTAAGCTTGTTAAAGCTCGACTGCCTAAAGGCTCAGCTGGTTAGTTAGTTGGTTAAATGGGGTTAGAAAAGGGAACAGTAATGTGGTAAATTTAAATGAGTGGCATTGCACTAAAGATGTTTGCTATTCTAAAGTTTGTTTGTTGTTTTTTTTTTTAATTGGTGGGCTTGTATGTGCCTTGAGGAGACAATAATAAGTATCTTATGTTGTACTGCTTAAGAGAGCACTGCATGCCATGGCAAAGTGGAAACATAATAGTGAAGAAAACTGTAACATTTAGCTGGTGTTGTTGCTGATAGATATGCCATACATTAGCAACATGTTGATGAATTTTTGACATTGCTAGAAGATGAGTACCATGATATGCATCTCACTTTGGGTATTTCTGGATTGAGATTTTTAAAACCATGCGTGATTGTGATTACTTAAAAGGGATAGAACTGATGTATTCATCATATGACAATGGCTTGCCAGCCAATCCAGTACAGTATTTATGACTTATTTGTGGAAATGTACATGATAAATTCCCAGTCCAGGAGATTTTTCCCCGCATTCACCTTCTTCTGAACCGAACACTTTTACTGAAAATGTTACTGACATAGCCACAGTTTAGTAATGATCACATGGACAGTTATTGCAGTCAACCAAGAGAGAACAGTGATGCAATCAGTGCAGACAAAATAAAGGAGTTGGTAATTCTTAAGTATATTGCATAAAACAATAAAAAAAACTGAGCTGAATTATGGAAATAACTGGTTTCAGTGATAGAAATTTCACAGGTACAATCATTGTCAAGAGTGTGAATGTGAAGTTTTGCACCAGAATTTGATCAGAACTAAGCTGCAGTACAGGCTGAGTGTAGATACTCCTGATGAACATGTGAGAATAAATCGTGTTGATATAAAAGACCTTGATAGCAGTCAATAAGTGGACAGAAATTTGAAATGTACATCTGTATCAACAATACAAACAGAATGATTTCACCAAATAGAAAAACTTTGAGTGGATTTACCATAGTGTACATGTAATAAGGTCATGATTGGTGAATGGGATATTGTATAAACAAGTTTCATTACAAATTGTTTATAAAATAAAAAAAATTTGTGGGGAAATTCATAGCTTATCATGGGGATAAAGGTATGGTTGGCAGCTACCACATAAAGAGATCTATAGAGGAGTAAAAATAGTGGCATATATATATATATATATATATATATATATATATATATATATATAAAATAATGTGTCATATGTATATATAGATGATTTATGTGTGCCTATGAAGTCATCAAAATGTTTGGTTGCACTTGGGAAAATTTAAGGATCCCTGTTACCCACATGCACATGTGCAAGCACACGCACACATTAAAAAAGATGACACATTTTGTTCTGATAAACATAACTTTTTCTGTATGCAGATTTATAAACATGAAAGGTATTAGCAGTGGAGAATTGGACATGAGATTATCATGGCAGGTAGAGTTGTGTTCCTTATGTCCTGCAAGCCAGCTTTGCTCCCTGACACAGTTTTAAAGTACTGGCTTGACCCATCACTTTAACTACTTTTGGAAGCCTTGATAGATACATAAACACTCTTCTGCTATTTTCAGGAGTGGCAAATGATCCACAAAGTGGATTGTGTATGTAAAGTTTGGAATGAAATGCAGTAAAGTTCAATACAGTGTTTGCAGCAACTTAGTAGTTCATTTTATACTATAGGTTTTAAAAATTTAACACCCATCTTCAAGAAGAATTATTTGAAATGTTCATTAACTAGTGAATTTATGCACAGAATGTGCCTTTTTTCCTGTGCTGTTGTAAGGTGTTACACATCATTCTACTAAATGCAATAAATTTATAAATTTACTTTATAAGAATAATAAATGTGATAGGTAAGAAGCCATGGCTTTGCATTAAAAGTCGGAAATTTATAATGAATTTTTTTTTTAAATAGATTTTTATACAAGTTTCACATATGATATTTTTGGTTTTTTTTCCCTCCTTTTTTCAGACTGAAATTGCCAAGAGGTTGAATGCAATCTGTGCACAAGTCATCCCCTTCCTGTCCCAGGAGGTTGGTGCTTTGAGGAACATTGTTAAGTTTACAATAATTTTTGTCTCGCCTGTAAAGTGTAGGCAAAACATGAATATCACTTTCTGTTGGTTTTGTTTTTGACATAGGTGTTAACATTAGATGTTTGCATTCAGTTTAGTTTCCCTGACACTGTTGCATGCATCCTGGAGAACACTGGATATCACAGACAAAAGGAGGTCACAGTGACCAGTTTTCACGCTTTACTGATTTTGCTGCATATTTGGATTATGCCACGTTAGAGGAGGCGAGACATTCATTGGGATTCATTCCTTTGTTTAGCATATAGTTGGCATTTTCTGCCAACAATGGCAGCAGCAACAATAGCCATTACAGGAACAAAATTTTGCAAGGTTTTGAAAGTCCAATGTTAAACATCATAGTAAGGTTACAGGTGAGACAGTGTTCAGAAGAACTTTCTTTTAGAGCATTTCCCATTAGACAGGAATTCCTGTATACATATTTTGGTTTCTTATGCCAGAATTTTGCATAACTCAATCATTATTGGAAAAACCAAGTTTGATCCATTGAAATCAGCCCAGTTTAGTACTGGTGGCAGACTTTTCAATAATTGTTGTTTCTGGAACAGTATTTAGCATATGTAATGTATGTTGAAGACTAAGCATTTACTTTAATTTCTTATTTTATCAGAGTTGTCTTCTCTTTGTTTCAGCATCAGCAACAGGTGGCAGCAGCCGTAGAAAGAGCAAAGCAGGTCACAATGACAGAATTAAATGCTATCATAGGGGTATGCATGTATACATTATAAGTGTTTGTAATTTCAATGTATATTCATAAACCTGTGTACAATTTAACTGCAAGAAATTCTGGCTTGTAGGTGTTTCTGTATAAATTTTGATTTTAATGAATATAAGAGGTCATAGAAAAAGAAAATATATCTTGCTCTTTGAGACCACTGGGTAAGACAGTATCTTTCAAAATTTCTGTTTAAGACAGACTAGATTTCGTAGTAAAAGTTTTAGTGTTGAAATGTGGATATAGACTGGTACAATCATTATGCATTTTTCACTAAATTACATTTTATGCTTACATGTATATGGATTACACTTTTTTTTGGTACAATACAAAATAAAATATGATTAAAGCAATATAAAGTTGTTTTTGTCATTTTTATTATCGTCGCTTTAATTCCACTCATAAATTTGAGAATATTCTTAAAACGATGACTGCTGAGTAAGAATAGCCTAAGAGTACTTTGTTTATTTGCTACTTATAGCAATTGTATATGACCCATTTCCAAGAAAACAGATGGGCTTCATCAAATCTGAACTTTGCTCGAAGATTATTTTATTGATAAAGCTAGTTAGTTAGTGGACCAGTCTATATTTTAAAGAAACTAGCACTACATATTGAACTAAATGCTTTACGGTGCGAGTTGTCGATGTTATATGAAGGACAGATTAGCGCATATGGATCTTTTCAAATTACAAAATATGTCAAATCAGGAAAAGGACAAATCAATGCTGCTTTACAAACTTTAGAAGAATATGGGAGTAACATAATACAGCATTATGCTCGTTGTAAAATTACAGTTCATGATCATTCAGGGAAATGTACACTAGTTAAAGTGAGTGCTGAATACAAATGATTTTTCAGTATATTTTGTGTTGTATTCTGGTTCTAATCCATATGGATTTTGCCCTTTGTGACCAGAATTTCGAAGAGCTGCAAAACCAGGTTAGTAGCAAAAATAAATGTATCTTTTTCATACACGCTGTAATTCTGTACTCATTACACCTTTTAAGCCCAAATTAAGCTTTTTTGTCACTTGTTACAGCAATACTTACACTGATACGGGGGGGTGGGGGGGAGCATGTATGGTTTATGGATATGATGATGCAAAACACAATCAAGATACCCTGAAACCAGTCAAAACTTCCAGCTGGCTTCCTTACAGATTCAGTATGAACTTGTGTTGAAAACAGCGAAGTTTATCTGCTAAAAACATTTTAATGATTTTAATGTGAACATTAAATGAAGATGGAGGGAAACAAAGACCATATGGTTAGTCATATTTTTGTTTTGTTCTCTAATAGGGGTAAAATATTCTGCATGTCTGTAAGGCACATACTTTTGGTACGTCCGATGCAGTTCTGTTGAGTTACATCAGTAGAGTTCTGACGTTTGAATCTTCCGTCTGTTACAAACTGTAACATTTTAGCCATCTACATTCGCAGCTTTGACCCGGCCTTGCACTTTTAAATTTGAGGATGCTGCTTCAGGCAATACTGAACAAGCTGTTGATGAAATAATTGGTAGAGTTGTTAGTCAGATATTTTAATATATGTTATCTAATTATTTTTTAAATTAACATCTGTCTCAGGAATTGTTTTTCTCAAGGTTTTTACTGACACGGTTGTTGATTAATGTTGACACCAAACTTAGTGCCAGAAACCCTTGCAGCCTAGACATTTATTTTTTGGTTCTTTACAATTTATTTTTATTTTTTTAGATAAAGAGGTGTATTATGATGAGGAAAACTTTTGTAGTTGTATATTAAACATGTTTTGATGAATTGATGTGATGCTTACTTATGTGTAACTGTAAAAAATAAATTGTGATTTCAGAATTTGAAGTCAAGTTTCTTGCCTTCCGTCTTCATTTTAACTCATAATAGACCAGTTTTAGAAAACCAATCAATTTATCATGTAGCAGTTAAAGTTTAGAACCATTCTTATAAAAAAAAAAAAAATTTCCATCAGACTTCATATAATACATTAATGAGATTCAATTTACAGACTGTCAGTGTTATATGATACAGTATGTGTTTTATGATAAGCCCAGGAGGCTTTGTTGATAATTGTAATGGAAAGTGAGGGGAGGGTTTTTCTATCATTGGATATGGCCTTAGAAAACAAATTAACCACAATTTCTTTTACAAGTTAAAGATGGGCTTATCACCAGAGAAATATGGTAGTGATATCTCCTTTTCAGCAACAGATGCAGGCTCAGCATCTGCCCCATGCTCATGCACCCCCAATACCAATGCCACCCCACCCAGCAGGACTCCAACCACCACTGCCTGTGTCAAGTGCTGCAGGTCTACTGGCTGTGGGAGTTGGCTATGCAGCTCAACATCCTCTCAGTGCTCTCAAAGAAAAAGATGGTAAGAGTTGATGTAGTGAAAGGAATGGGAAGTGGGTGAGAGGATTTTAAAAACTGATTTTTCCACCATATTTATGGGGGTTTTATTTACCACCAGTCACTTAATATATTTATAACTGTACCATAGTGTAAACCTTTCTTGTGAAAGTTTAGAAGTATTTGCCATCTCTGGACTTTTGTTGATAGACCAATCAATCAAACCATAGTTTTCCAAAAGTATTACTTTTCATATTCTGAGATAAACCTATAATCATTTTAGTGATTTATCTGTGCTAGTGGAATGTGAGCTTCTGTCTGTTGTGTTTAATTTGGTAATCTTTTTTTCGGACTTTGATATATTTTCCATCAATATGTAAACCATTCACAACCAGTAAAGCTGTGAATTATTGCATATATGGTCATAATTCATGCTGTTATTTTAACACTCCTCGGGTTTACAATGCTATCATCTGTAAAATAAAATTTAATAAAGTCAAGGAAGCAACACAAGTTATTTCGTAAAATGCATTCAAGTCTGCTTATTTTATTTAAACAATAGATTAGAACTTGAAGCAGTGTATGTTTCACAGATTCTTTCATAAGCCCTATTAAAGTTTTAATTTTTTTTTTTTTTTGTTTTTTACAGTTGAGGACAAACATGTGAGTATTGCCACTATCTAATTCTCTACTAAGTATAATCACACCATAAAAAAGTGACAAGAGAAATTGATTTTATATGGATGTCCAGTTGTTTCAGCTGCCACCATTCCCCACACCCCCTTCTTTATCCAGTTTGCTTGTTCAGTATCAACAAGTCCATGCCAAGTTTTAGTGTAGACTCTTGCCATCCATTAAATTCATCATTAAATTTAGTTTACACTGAAGTAAAATATACGATCAAAGAGCATATACTGGCATTCAATTTCAGCAAAAATGCACTGTGCAGTTTATTTAAGACTTTTTCTGATACTATTTTTTTTATTTTATTTGTTGATTGTCACTTAGACTGTGTCACTATTCCATTACCAGAAGATGAATTGTCTGTAGAGGTACAGACCATTGCCTGACCTAGATCAGTTAAAAAGGTCTCAGTGTAGCTGAAACATCTGGTTTATGTAATTGTTGCTTGGATCAATAGTAAAAGAATATTATTCAGATCCTAAAGCTGTGACAGGCTGACAGGCTTTCACACCATTGTATACTAGCCAAGGTGCCATTTCATGCAGGTGACAGAACATCTATATTTTTTTTATTACTGTGCCTGCAGTAATTTTATATCATGTTATTGCTTTTTTGCAAGTTTTATAGACTACAGGCAGACATCTTGCTTAATGTACAATATGAAAGTGACCACTTTAATCTTGCAGTAGTTACTATAAGAAAAATGGGAAATGGGGATATGTCAGTAATTTCATCCATCTTCTTTTGTTTTGCCACCTGTATAGCTAGTGATCAGTTTTAAAAAAATTGTAGTGTCGGTTGTAGTTGGGGTTTGGGGGGTTTAGGTTGGGGGGAGCTAATTTTGAAAACCAAGACCAGATAAAAAGAAAAAGGTCTTGAATGAAGTCATCATCAGTTTTAGAAGAAAAGGTAATGCTACTCTGTCACACTTTCACATGAAAGTTACCATTGTATGATTTCCTCATCAGATATTGTGGCACTAACCACTGATGTTTTATGACCAGTAGACAATGCCCATATGAAGTCAGACTTGAGTAAACATGTTTAACACATGCTTTTTTGCAGTACCTGATGTTGTTGTTGTTGGGTTTAACACCATTTTTCAGCACAAGATAGGCTATATATAGCGGACAGTATTAATAGTGGAGGAAGAACCCGGGAAAAGCCCGGAAAGAACCACCGACCCACAAGAAGCTACTGGCAAGCTTTCTAACATACCAACATTGGCCAAACCTGAGACTCGAACACACACAGACAGAGGTGAGATGGCAATGATCCGTAATGGTGAGCGCTTTAGACCATTTGGCCACTCGGGGCCCCCAGTACCTGATGTAAAGAACTGTACAGTCTTGTTGTAATACTCGTAGAGTTTTCACACCTTGTTAAAAAATATGGACTTCAGCATTGTAGTGATAATTTTCTTAGAGCCAGTTTGTATTTTTTTTCTTCAGGACACATATATATGTGGGTTGATTAATAATCTTTATTATATCTGCAAGGACACATAAAAATGAATTAGCAGCCAGCCATTTTATCTCCTAAAGTATGTCTGTCTGACAATTCATGTCCCTTGTGTCAGCCAGTCCTTAAGCGGTTAGCATACCAAGACTTGTGATGAGAAGGGTTGTGGGTTCAATTCCTGTCCAGACAGGCTAGGTCAACTGCTGTGGTGTGTTTCAGGGCAAGACACTACGTTCCATTTGCTTTAGCACAATATGACCTCTATTCTGTTGATGTGATGTTAAACATCTGTCAGTCAGTCAATCATCTTTGTCCACAAGATGGAAGATAATTTTGCCTGAGTTGGTTGGCACACTGTGACCGTTACTAATGCTTCAAGAGTAGTGAATTTGTACAACATTTTAAAGGAAATTGAACTGATTCAGTCTCAGGAGCCATTCACTTTTTTTTGAGGGAGCAGCTCTATTACAAATAAAAACTAATTTTCCTTGAAACTCTGTTATTTACTTATATCAGGCAAATAATATAATATATATTCACACATACACATACATGCACACACAAAGATACAAATATTTCACAGCAGGTGACTGAATGTTTGTACACATTTACGGAAATATAGCTTTTCTGTTACACCCCCATAGTAATCCCATATATCAAACTTTATTTCAAGAAAGCATGAACTTTTTTTTTCAGTCTCTGAGATCTGGCTTAAAGATGCAGTGAGGGAATAAAATAATAAATGACACATTTGAAGTGAGCAGGCCCATGACACTGCAGAATTGGCATCATCTTTCTCACCTGTTCACTTTGAGTTGAACATGCCAGATTGGACCTACCTGGTCCACAGAACCCTGAGACATTTAATTCTCTTGCCAGCTTTTAGGCCAAGAGGATTTTCTTAGAGAGGGAAAACTTAAAATTGAAAAATGCTGTTGTCCTACTTAAACCCATTTCAGCTCGATTTAGCAGCACAGTAATCTAAACTTTATGTATTGTAGAGTTCACATTCAAATGGATTACTGAACTTCAATAGGATTCTCAAGGAGTTGCATTTTCACTTGATAAAAAACCAGTGACCCTTCAGATTTTTTGCATGAAAAGCATTAGAAGGGTGACAACTCTCAGCAACTTGCACACCATGAGTGAGCTTTCCAGGCAACAGAAGAGTGGCACAAAGTATCTATTCAATAAATTTGCCATTGATCATTGATATTCAAATTAGGCACTTATTGGAGATCCAATTTCTTAATCGTGCCTGGGAAATTGTCATTGTCACATCAGGGGTTGGTCATGCAGAATCCTTAGACTTGCTCTCTGTCCATTGTGGATGTAAATTGATCATGGGCAAGAATTGTTAAGCAGGATTTTAGAGCCCTGATACCAGCTGTTTATACAAGGGCACATTTGTAAATTTGCAGTTTTGTTCCGCTTGTTTACCTTGGAATAGAGAGGAATCTGGAGTCCAGTGGCTTCTCTGTGGATTAGTCTCACCTTTGTATGCATCAAATACAGATACATATTTCCTGCTCTGTATTTCAAAAATAGCAGATCTGGCCTCGAATAATGTTTTTATCAACTTGAAGGACTAGCCAGGTCCTGTGGAAAAATGAAGCTTGTCTCTAATTTAAACATCTGCTCAGAAATTTTTATAAGTTGACTGTAAAGGTTGGTTTAGAATTTAAAATGAATCTGCATCCCTTTTGTGTTGGAAAGAATATCATGCACAAAGGTGATTTAAAATCTGGTGTTTTGTTTCTCTGTCATTCATGCCTGCTCACACCTCATGACTAAAGACCACTGGATGACCAAAATAAAACTAATCCCAGATTAATGTTTTATTGGCAACATACATGCCTTTCAAAATTCCTTAAAACCATTAACCACTACAATTTTAATAATGTTCTTTGTTTAGTTGTTGGAAGTAAAGAATGTTAAACATTGAAATTTGTTTTATTGATAAAGAAAAGCTTGTACATCAGTTGATAATGCATACCTTTCTGATTGCTATAAAGATAAATAATTTTGTCTTAAAGGAATAAGAAATTTTTTTGTAGAAATTCTTTCAGATGTTAGTTTACAAGGCTGTGTGTTGTACATGTTTTGTGCAAATTTGGTTGAACTAAGAGCATAGAATGTGCTCTTTTTAATTTTACAGCATTGTGAGAGAGTAATTTTTTAATTTTCAGTACATGTATACAGTTCTGTTGCTAATAGTTGCATATTCCTCTTTCCCAAATTTTTCCTATGACATTAGATGTAATTCAGTACAAAGAGTCGGATAGAAAATTGATGAAATTCCCCCTTCCCGTCCACCCCACCCCTGATCTGAGAGAAAGCGCTAAAATAATTGATAAATATTTTGCAGAGGTATGGGCAACTTGTCAGGGTCAGAGTGTGTAAATTGGTGACTGTTTTCTTTCTACAATTTAGTACTTCCAGATTTACATAGATTTGAAATATTTTGAGCAAAAATTGACATTGGTGTAAATTTTGTTTGATTTACCCTGACAAAAAATTCCTTAGAGAAAAAGACAGTTTAATGCAGAATGTTCACCGGGGGGGGTGTGTGATTAATACTCTAATGTCTTAAAAGTCTTGTCTGGAATTCCACTCCAATACTATCAGATATAGCCGTTTATTGACAGTAATTTCACTTATCGATTGGTTTGGTTATTTCAAGACCAATTTCTCCAGCAGTGTGAAGTGTCAACGTTGCAGCTGACTGTGTTGATAGGGAATATTAATGCTGTTTAATTTGTAGCAAAACCAATATTTACATGACAGACTTATAAGCTTTTGTTTGCTTGCTTGTATTTTCTGGGTACACCTCACCCCATGAGTACATAGAAGTGGATAAACGTCCCTTCACAAACTTGACATTTGTTCATATTTGCCAAGCTTAAACATTGAAAGATTACATGTCTCTTCTGTGGAAATGAGTTTATGTCCATTGATTTTTTTATCATAGTTTGGCTGAGCACTCATCTCAGTCAAAACCAAATATCTGTATTGTAGCAGTGCAAAGACGGGGTGTTTACAGTGTAAAGATTCATCTCAATAGACAAGAATTAGTTTAGTTTTGTCTTGTTTGTCTTGGAGATTTCCAAACCCTAGTCCATGGAGTTTTAGTTGTTTATCTTTGTAATTAGAAAGATTTGTATCCTCTTTTGTCAAACCTATCTTGGAAGACACTTGGGCATCCTTGTGTCTGTGCATATGTCTGTCTCTATCCACACCCTACATTAAAGCTGGTGCTAAAGTTTATTAGATTAAGTTGTTACATTCTAGCTATGTAATAGGTGGTGATGACAAACGGGAAGTTTCTTGTTTGTTTTCTAAGAGAATTAGTAAGAGCCATTTTTTGTGTGTGTGATATTTAAGCAGTTTTAAGATTCATTTTTCATGTGATATTTAAGCACACTGTTTTAAGATTCATTTTAGTGTTTTTTAAGCTTTAACATTTATTTTTTAGTCTGATATTTAAGCAGCTTTATGATCATTTTTAGTGTGATGTTTAAGCACACAATTTTAAGATTCATTTTATGTTATTATATTTAAATACACGGTCTTTAGATTCATTTTTAGTGTGATAATTAAGTACACAGTTCTAAGATTCATTTTTAGTGTGATATTTAAGGACACAGTTCTAAGATTTATTTTTAGTGTGATTAAGGACACAGTTCTAAGATTCATTTTAGTGATATATTTAGGCACACCATTTTAGTTATTACTAAACTTTTAAATTGGATGTAGTTATGAATTATTTAGATTGCAAATCATTATTAAAGGATAATGTTAGCTATGCTGACATACATGGGGGGGGGGACAGGAGAAATTAGACCAGTAGATGCTTCCGTTGACACGGGTTAGGGATCAAAACAGTGTAGACAAAACCGTCCACAACAAGAAATAGTATAAGCCATTGGCATGTTAAATAAAGATGGCTTGTATTGCCTTTCAAACTTGGTTTTGAAGCAGTATGTTAACTTGTTCTGCATACTCTATGCAATTCGAAACGTAAGGGTGGAAATAAAGATTACATCACAAATATTTTTCTTCCTTCTTACATGAAATATTGGTTATACAAGTGATGTTTCCGCTTTAATGTGAGTCATAAGCTCTGTGACTACTTTTCCACTGCCAAGATATCATGGTCTTCAGGACAAAATTAGTGGAACCACTCAAGCTTCGGATGCTGTCACTTACTCTGAAATGATACTTAGCAAGGACTTCCGTGTATTGTGTGAAGATGAGATAAGTATTTCTACTTCCCTATAAGTTGTTAAAGGACCTGCACTTCATATCTGAGCAGAATGTTGAAGATCAAACTTTTTTACATGACGCAGTGGGCTTGTAGACTTAGAATATTCAAATACCTTAGGTTCTGATTTTTTCATTTGTGTAAAATGTTGGGTGTTACAGTGACATGGTCAGTTCATATGCTAAATCAGAATTTTACATGCATCTTTTTTTTTTTTTCCTGGTTCGAGTCCCCAGAAATTACCTATTGCTAGCATCACAAATTGTGCTTTCAAAATGAGTATATAAAATTATTTGGAACTTTCTGATGTTACAGCATATGTAATACGGAATTAATCACAATATCACAATATTACACTCCACCCCCAGAACTGCCTTTTCTTTTGTCATCTGTGTTTTGCATGGAAGCTCAGTTTGCTTGAAATGAGCCTGGGGTGGAGGTTAGGCTATCTCCCATCTTATTTTGTCCCAACTAAACACCCATTTTTTTGGTCAATCTGTGTGACTTTTTATCTTCCCCACACATTTCTGATCATCACGTTATATTTTGTTTTACTTTTTTTGTTGACCTGTTCTATTGTTGATTGTTTTTCAGAATGACTTCTCTTCAGAGCTGAAGTTATTTGTTTAAATATCAGATGTTAAATAAGTTCTAGGTCTTGTGGTTGACCAATCAGCCGTCTTTTCATTATGAACTTAAAAAAACAACTTCTTGCATGTTGAGTATGTGTTACAAGACCATTGCAAAGAGTTGGTACAGAAATGTGGACATGTATCCATACTTCTGTATGGAAATAATCGCATGTGCATGTAACAGAGGAGGGGCTGAGTGGTCTAAAGCACTCACCGTTATGGATCACTGCCATCTCACCTCTGTCTGGATGGGTTTGAGTCTCAGCCTCGGCCAATGTGGGTACATGAGAAAGCTTGTCAGTAGCCTCTTGTGGGTCGGTGGTTCTTTCCGGAGTTTTCCCAGGTTCTTCCTCTACTATTTATGCTGGCCGCCATGTAAAGCCTGTCTTGTTCTGAAAAATGGCATTAAATCCTATAACAACAACAACAACAACAACATAACAGACGTGTTAAGATTTGCAGGCTACAAATTTTATACAATTATAATTATAAACAGGGTTCCCATGCCACCAGGAAATCAGGAAAAAGTCCGGAGAAATGAAAAAATTTTCCCGACCTTGAAAAGTTCTTAAATTTTTAAAATGTTGATGAAAGTCGGGAAAAACCCGGGCATTTTCTGCCACCAATTGACGCCCGAAACAGTTAGGTAATTGAGTCGTAACTGAACTGATCCTGAGTTAAATTTATTGAGTTCTGATCAGAGTATTCGGAGGTTGCAGTATGGATCTTTTGTCATGCACATTTGTTGAGTCAATCCGAAGAAAGAGTGCGTTAGATTCGTCTAGCAGATTTTTTCCACAGACTGCTCAATATCCTTAAGTTTCTTTACCTGGAAGGTATGAAAACCAGTCTAGCATCACAAGAGGCACACATGGTGGCGGTAAAGCTTAGCCGCTAACCAGATGGCCTGTGTTAAATTCTTTTTTAAATTGAGTCATACCTGCATGAAATCGATATGAAAATTATTAATTTTCTCAGAAATTGAGAGTATTAAAATCCTTATGTCCTTAATCTTCTGAAAAACAAGACAAGACTATGGTGTTCATGAAATTTGACCTGGTACTTGGATTTGCATTGCTAGTCACACGAGTACACAAATCTCACAACCCACATTTTGAAATGTTATGGAAAAAAATAAAACATTAAATAAAAGTTGTATACTGGTTGTAATAAAAACACAAAAGAATGAAAGAACACAAAATACTTTACATTTATTCTGTGAACACCTACCAGGGTTTTTTGTATCAAGTGATTGATGAATGTGATTGGTGATCACATGATAGGTTGATGAATCTTGCTGGCCAGATTGCTGAGATAACGACAGGTTTCTTGTTCTTCTCAAAATAAATACGTTGAGAATTATGTTCTTTCTGGTTTGTACAAAAGGTGTCTGACTTTCATTTAATATAATTTAATTTTTGTACAACAGCATTAAAATGGAGGTTGTTGATATCACATGACTATTTGACTTCTGATTTAGTTGTTTGAGATTTGTGAAGACATGTGACTAGTAATGCAAATGGCGAGCACAGGGTCAGGTTTCATCTGTGCTGTAGTTGAGTCTGGTCTGTCAGCGGATTAAAGACATAAAGAATATAAGACTTGCCATTTCTGAGGAAATAAATCATTTTCCTGTTGATATCATGCAGGTATAATGTCGTTTAAATTTGCTAGGCTCACTGGTAAGCGACTACCATATGCTGCTACTGCATGGTAACGGAAAATTCTAAATTTTCGATATGCAATTGCTCTGACCCCACACCCAAACCTAAATGTCCAAATGTGAAAAATGGGGTGGAATATTCGGAGGAAACCTGGATTAGAAAACAGACTGCTATTTGTTTTAAGCCAAATTTATTGTCCAAAAATGTCTAATCTCTGAGCTGAACTTTGGTGCAAAACTATTATGCAGTGAGATGTAGCTTGAAAGATTGGTTTCAGATCTTGAATAGAACGCAGGAGAAATGAGAAATTGTCGTCCCTTGTTTTGTATTTTAAAAAACGATAGGCGCCCCTGTATCGATATAGGTTTGGGAACTGGCTTATCGAATCACAAGAAGACAAGTTGATTTTACAGAAAATTCAGTCCTTGTTTATACAGCAATGTATAATTTTGAACGTCTTTTGTCAAAATTTTGTAAATGTTTTTAATGATGGACTTTTAATCAGATTGTCTTAAGGAGTTAGGTTGTTTGAAAAATCTTGTTTGGGATTTTATTGGCACACATCAATTCAGGGTTAAACTTTTTTCGTTACAAGATAAGATTCTAATACTCTGCTTTTACTGTTTGGGTTTTTTGGGGTTTGTTTTGCATACTGTGATAGGAAATGTTTAGTTCGTATAACATGCATATATGTTTCTATTGAATTCTTTAGAATTAAAGGTTTGAAAGGAAACAAAACTAATTTATGTTCATTATGTTTTTTCCACGTAGCAGAATAATGCAGGTCAGCAAAGTACAGTCAGAAATTGTGTTCTGTACATTGCAATGACTTTTACATGCCAAATTATAGGAATATAGCCAAACTTGTTTTGTGTGATACGTTTTTGGTTTTGTATATGATCAGCTTTTCTGACTTACATGCTTTGGAGAGTCTTAAAAGAGAAACATCTTTAGATTTAGAAAATGAATATTTTATGATCTATAACATATTTTAATTCCATTCGCTAATGGTCATATGTGAACCTTGAAAAAATTAATTTCATCCTGGAAAAACCTTGGAAATGACCTGGAAATTTATCTTTAGAAAAGCATGGGAACCATGAATAAATGACAGTTAACTAGTTATTTCAACCCGCGAGTTCCTTTATATATTTACCTTTCAGATAATCTTCTACAACAACAGGTTTTTAACTACTGATCCTAAGGCCTCATGAGCAGCTTATAGATGGGGCCATGTCTGTCATCCATTGGTCAACATTTGTTTGTTGCTGCTTGTGGGGGCATGTTTTTTGATCTAGTTTTGATCAAACTTGGAATATAGGTTTATATCATCAATACCTGCAACAAGTTCAAATAAGCAAAAGAGCAAGATCAAAGCATATTCTGAGGTGATCTTGCATCTGATAGCTTCTTACCACTTGGGAAGCCTTATTTCTTTTCTGAATTTCATCAAGTTGGAAAACACTAATTTCTTTGAGATCTCAGAAATTTTGTTAATGAGCAAGATCCCTGACTATGTATGAAGTTAGCTTGGATCTGATTGTCACTCTGGAGTCCATAATTCTAATCTATTTTGATCAAACTTGAAATGTATAGTTTCATCATCAAGATCAGGATAGGTTTAATAATGAGCGAGATCCACACTTACTAATAAGATAATCTTTCATCTGAGTGGTTCAGCTAGTTTCCACTTGGAGTCATTTCTGATCCTGTTTTGATTGAACTTGAACTATATGCTTATCATCATGACCTTGAACATGCTTGATAGTGAGTGAGAGTGATATACATGCATAATGAGATGATTTTGCTTCTGATTGAATGAGCTTGTTACTATGCTACATTCATAATAATGAGGTGACTTTGCTTCTGATTGAATGAGCTTGTTACTATGCTACATTCATAATAATGAGGTGACTTTGCTTCTGATTGAATGAGCTTGTTACTATGCTACATTCATAATAATGAGGTGACTTTGCTTCTGATTCAATGAGTTTGTTACTCTGATACATTCATAATAATGAGGTGACTTTGCTTCTGATTGAATGAGCTTGTTACTATGCTACATTCATAATAATGAGGTGACTTTGCTTTTGATTGAATGAGTTTGTTACTATGCTACATTCATAATAATGAGGTGACTTTGCTTCTGATTGAATGAGCTTGTTACTATGCTACATTCATAATAATGAGGTGACTTTGCGTCTGATTGAATGAGCTTGTTACTATGCTACATTCATAATAATGAGGTGACTTTGCTTCTGATTCAATGAGCTTGTTACTATGCTACATTCATAATAATGAGGTGACTTTGCTTCTGATTCAATGAGTTTGTTACTATGATACATTCATAATAATGAGGTGACTTTGCTTCTGATTCAATGAGTTTGTTACTATGCTACATTCATAATAATGAGGTGACTTTGCTTCTGATTCAATGAGTTTGTTACTATGATACATTCATAATAATGAGGTGACTTTGCTTCTGATTCAATGAGTTTGTTACTATGATACATTCATAATAATGAGGTGACTTTGCTTCTGATTCAATGAGTTTGTTACTATGATACATTCATAATAATGAGGTGTCTTTGCTTCTGATTCAATGAGCTTGTTACTATGCTACATTCATAATAATGAGGTGACTTTGCTTCTGATTGAATGAGTTTGTTACTATGATACATTCATAATAATGAGGTGACTTTGCTTCTGATTCAATAAGTTTGTTACTATGATACATTCATAATAATGAGGTGACTTTGCTTCTGATTCAATGAGTTTGTTACTATGATACATTCATAATAATGAGGTGACTTTGCTTCTGATTCAATAAGTTTGTTACTATGATACATTCATAATAATGAGGTGACTTTGCTTCTGATTCAATGAGTTTGTTACTATGATACATTCATAATAATGAGGTGACTTTGCTTCTGATTCAATGAGTTTGTTACTATTCTGAAGGCAAGTTTCTGCTCCAGTTTTGATCAAACTTGGAATTTGTGATTGTAATTTGACAATTTTGATAATGAGTGAGATCCATGCATATTAATGACATACTTGTGCATCTGATTAACTGGGCACATTACCATTCTGAAGGCCACATTTTCTGAATCAATTCTTGAGTATGTGGTTGTGGGATTAATGCTGGTTTTAAAGACTTGAACTGAAAAATGAACAATGCAAAAGTCATGGATCATTTTTTAAAAGCTCCACCTTTGTTAATCAAATCTGTATTCAGAAAAGTAACCTCTTTTTCCAGGTGGGGGGTGCATTTTGTCTTGGAATATCAAGTAAATTTTTAGGAAACCTAGATTTTGAAGATGGACACTTGTGAGCAAGATCTATACATATTAATGAACTCAGTACAGTTAGAAATAGTTACCAAGTTGTATGGAATTTAAACAGTTATCTTTTGCTTTCACATCTTTTTTCTCTTATTAAATTAAAGCAAAGCAAACTCGTTATATTGAGAGTTGAGACTCACATGTTTGGGGTTACTCAGTTCTTTCCATTGCAACACTTACGAAAGCCAGTAAATAAAACATTTAAAACTGGAATAGAAAATTTCAAAAGAACCATTTATAAAAATCAGCAAAATAAAGCAACTTAAAGAGTTTAATTGAATAATTTGTCTTTTATAGCTGAAGAAAACGTGTAAAAATAAAAAGGTTTATAAATTGATTTGCAGAGAATTATTTCTTACAGTTTTTGCAACCTGAAATTTTAAATTATTTGGAAGCAAGTTGGGTCAATTTTGGTGTGCTGGAGTGTGGCAGTTGCTAGTTTTGCCATGTTGAAGCACATGAATCATTAGTCATTTCATCTGTTGTGCATTATTTAATTACATTTCATATATTCAGTGATTTTACTTATAAATTGCTTGGAATTTATTTTGTTATTTCTCCATTTTCATACAAGAGTACACATGTATAATAATTACCAAAATGAAAGAAATATATCCCCTTGAAAGAATATAACATAAATTATTATTTATATTAGTGTAAAATCATCGACTTTGTAGACCACAAAGTTAAAGCTAGACTTGTCTGTAGACTTAAAGAACTTCAATGATTTTAAATATATGCAAAAATCAGTGCATATTAATTAAGCCTTTGGAAATAATTTTTATCAGACTATAGTAAAATATTTAAAATCAACCTGATATAAAACAATTTTGAGAGATAGTTTGCATAGGCTGTGTTCATAACATATTACATAGTGCTTACTGAAATGGTCAGCAGTTACGTAAATAGCTGAGCAATATTAGGCCAACTTGGGCCTCCTTTTTTGGGGGATCTAACTATACCTCCTGTCCACTCACTGTCCAGATACATAAAAGTGATTGGCCAGAGCTCTTTAAGGTCACTGTCAAACAGTAGTCCTGTCCTTAAATATTTCAATCCTGACATTCTTTTTGTCCTGCCTACTCAACAACATCAGTGGTCAGATGGTATACATGTATTCTGAAAGGGGGAGGGGTAACCATAGACACACTAAATTAGCACATCCAGGCTGTTCCAGTGATGGGAATTGAACCTAAACATTTCTGGTCATGAGTCTAATCCTTTAACCACTATGCCACTGTAGGTGCAGTCAATATGAATGTAAAAAGACATAATTGGTTCTAAACCATAATTTTAACATTCAGGCTAGATGTGGCTAAAAATATATTTCTGGTAGGTTAAAACATTGGTTTACTTTGCTCTTGTCCTTCATCTTGCAAAAGAAATCCTCTACTTTTATTATTGGAAAATTGCTGGGATAAATGTCAACCTATTGTTTGCAGTAAATGTTAAGTCCTGAAACAAATCTGACAGTCTAGACGAATTTTATTCATCCTAAATCAAAAACCTAAAGGGATAAAAACCAAGTCACCTGTTCAAATGAGCCAAATAGAAGTTTCTGATTGGTTGAATCATTAGAATGCCAAGGATGACATTAAAGTAAACTTATGAATGTTATCACAGAAACGAATAGAAAGGGGTTCTTGATATCGCTGTCAAACCAGATTTTGTTATAATGGCTAGAAGACTTAATGAACTCAAGAACAGATCTTGTATCCAGATTAATCACTCATTTTCAGAATAAAGAATGATATTATAGTTCTTTTTTCTCCCTCTCACTTGAAAGATAAGATGCCATTGTATTTCATTTTTTTTTAATTCTTTGAAGATTCTAAGCATACCTGTCAAAATAGAATATTTCACAACCACAGTGTTAAGTAAATGGTTTGTTTGTTTTTTTTCATTTTAATTAAATTTTAATTGTATCCAGCAAATTTTGTATTAAACAAAAGTTGCTCATATGATGAAAGACTTATTTCTTAAGGATGTTTTAATGAATCTAGTGCCTATGAAACAATTCCCAGATAACATATGATGATTCATATTCTGATCTTACACTAAAAAAAAAATTAAATTGTAAGTAAGGTGTTGTGGCCAGTAGATAATGTCAGATTTTAAAGACAGCCGTAGTTCATTTGAGAGGTGGACTATCACAGATTTTTTATAGTAGTTCAGTTTGAGAGGGTCTTAAGTTCCCCAGCTGAGATTACTTTTACTTGTGTTTCTGTACTAGCAGTGATCTTGTGTGGATATCTAGGTGTGGGTTATTTAAATAAGTACACAAAGGAGCTTGTATTTCATTTGGGTGAATACTGAGTGGGAAGTGAAAATATTGATAGACTCTACAAGGCAAATATAATTTACAAGTTCTCTGCAGAGTAAACGGATTTCTATTTTGATAACAATGATTTGGCCTAACTAATAGAAAGTATCAAACTTGATGGCCAAAGTGTTATGTAAATACTTCGGATCACACCAATAGATGACTGGTTTTATCAGTGACGGCCGAGTAAACACCACATCAAGATTGGAATGTTTTAACGAAAATCAATAAGCTTCCTGATAGAATTTATGAACCCTGGAGTAATAGAACTCACTAGGCAATAGTCTGTACACACACAAGAATAATTGACTTTTGAAGGGTGATCAAATCATAGTCTAGGGGAAGTAACCCAGTTAAAAGCAAGGAAAACAATTGTAATAGGAGCTACCAATGCAGATAGAAAGCAACCATTAACTTCACATGGAGCTTAATTGGTCAGTTGTGTTTAATTTATTTTTATGGTTAGGAAAGAAACAGGTTTTAAAAAGAAACTCTGGGGCAGGATAAGTAGGGTAGAAAATCTGTTGAAGGCTGGCTATTTTTGAGGAGACGTGGTAGTTCCACTAAAGATAGGGCAGTGCAGCTTTGTACCTTTTCATGTCTGCCCAGTAACTTAACATCTGTCTTAAATTTTGGTCATAGATTTCATTATTGCGATTTTTTTTCCCCTTGCATTTGTTGGCAGGTGACCAAATTTCAATGAATTATATTGTTTTAGACAAATTTGCAGTCTTTTGTGTTGGTTTTACTGATTTTAATAGCACTTTCAATACATTGGCTGTATCATTCTGAGTGATGTACCTTTCCCAAGGAAGCACCAAGACAGCCAAACAGGTTTGTCTGGGCAAGTATTGAACCTGCAAATTTGCGCTGGAGGTGTAATGAGTATAATACTTTGGATACCAGTGTATTGCTTGCATTCACAGTATTGTGACTGGGGGAAATAAAATATAAACATGATGACACTTGTATCAGGATTCACAGAAGAAGTAAAAACAAGCTGAACATGTTTTACATTTCAGCGATCATCGGCCTCACCAGCGGAAAAGTATCGACCTAGAAGCCGTTCCCCTGACATGATGAACTCTTCATCAAAAAAGAGACGACAGGAAGATAAAGTAAGTATTGTTACTTCCTCAACATTAAGTTGTTGCTACCATAGTTAGCTGGGGGATTTTTGATGAGGCTCACCATTTATTTCATTGACAATATTAAGAAGATTTTGTGTGTTGAGGACAAAAATTTCCTGTCTTCTCCTTTGCTGATCTTCCACTGTTTTAGAAACAAAGCTATACACAGCATATTGGAAGGGTAGTAACCCATCTGTACAGACATTTGATAATATGAATTAATGGGGGGGGGGCAGATTAAGAGAATGTTGGAAGAGGGGAGTTGTACACCCACCCCTCCACCCCCTCTTTCCAGTAAGACTAGTACTGTAGAAATAAATGATTGTGCCCATCTTGAGTAAAATGAACCCACATCTTTTAAACTCCAGTCCATTGGCTGAAATCCTGGATCCTTCATGATGATCAGCTCTTAATCATTCTCAATTTAAAGACCTTTCCATTACTTCAGATCACTAAACTTTTATATGAACTAACTTTCCCAAATAAAGTGAGACAATGAAGTTTTAAAAATTTTATTGACTTCATGAGCAACATAGCTATACCAGATATTATTTTCAATGAGTATTTTATGAAATTTTGTATTTTGTGTAAGAAAATTATATCTAATTTTCAAAACTGCCACACCCTCTTTTGTGAGTTGCGGTATTGTATGCTTCAAATTTTGAAAGGAAGTACGTTTTATAAGGCCAAGAATTTATATGTCCAAATTGTAGGAAAAGCCGGCGTCAATTGAAAGAATATCTGAGACCAAGATACAGGCTATTGCCAAGTGGAAATTATCTTAAGTTATGATGGGGTCTTGTAAGCCCTGTGCATGAACCACATGGCATTCTAAATGTACTTGGCAATAATTATTGTTCTGTATATACTTGCTTATAAATAGAGTCAAACTTCAAACAACAGCCTATCAGGGTCTATGTTTTCTCTACTGATTACTCCTAACAAACTGCACAGACTGGCACATTATGCAACAGTAGATCCAAGTCTGTGCAGTTTGCAGTTGGATTTGTAAGCAAGTATATATGGTACTACATTTATGGTAATAATTTTTGTCTTATCTGGATAAGCATGATGGGACATAGGTCTCAGTTTCCATGGTGATGATGGCAGCAATGTTACAAGTATGTATTAAGTATTGTGTTGAAGTTCTGCATTAAAGTTCTGTGTGAAAGTTGTGTTGAAGTTTTGTGTTGTGTCCTGATGCTACGTGTTAAAGTTTTGTCTGAAAGTTACTCGTTAAAAAGCTTTGTGTTAAAGATGTGTTAATGTTTCATGATGAAATTACGTGTTAAAGTTTTGAGTTAAAGTTCTGTGTTTTTTTGCAACTTAGATGCAGGAGGAATGTTTGGGTCACAGTCTGACTAACTATCTGTATTATCTTGCAGTTGCAGGAAAGTGATGGTGAGAAAAGTGATGCAGATGATCTCGTTGTCGATGTTGGAAATGTGAGTGATGAGTTTTTTTGTAGTGCCGTCTTTTGACTTGTCTTTCTATTTCTATAAACAACTAAAATCTGTCAGTGATCATTGAATCCAAGTTACTGAAAGATTGATTATAATGATTGAGACTTTCTTTTGTTTATGCAAACACTCTGTATTGATGCAACATGATCTGATACAAATTATTTTATTTGTACTGTCCAGGTTCGTTATTCATTGTGGTGTAAGGTTGCAGGTGACTAGTAGCTCCTGAAATATTTGACTTATTATCTATAATGTGCACTCCAATTATATGAGGTTAAAACTCAGTATAAGTGGACATGCACAATGTCATTAGTAGCATCCCCTTCATGTGTTTGTACAAAGTTGAAGAGTTAATTCCCTTTGCCAATATTTGGAGCTCTGCACATAGGAGGTGGATTCAGTCTCAGTATGGTTGTATTGGATGAAAATAGTAATTTTGTTTCTCTACCCCAGCTGGGAAAAGTTGCAGATTATTATAATTTCTTGTCATCTGGGTAGTTGTGCTGGCATCCAGTTTGGTTTCTGGATGATGGCTTAGTTCTAGTGAACAGGTTTCAGTACAGCTTGGTACACGCATCTCTTGGCATAAGGAAGAATCATATTGATTTTGGGGTCATTAGCTCCAGGGTCATTACTAAAAATAGATTTTGCCCCTGCATTTCTTTCACAGATGTTAACTTCACTTTCAGATCACAGAAGTCAACCAAATTCTAATTAATATGGAAAGGGGGGGGCTTTAAGGTCAAGGTCACTGTTACTAAGAAATAGATAGTGCCTTTTGCATTTCATTCCAAACCATATCACTTCATTTGATTTCGAGGAAATTTTGTACAATTGATTACATCTTCCTAAATATGTAGACTGCTTATCCTTTCATGTAATCATATCTACTAAATACAAGATAACATAGCAGTTTTGAGAAATCCCAAATGCATCAAGATTTACCTAGGAGTATTGTTAGAACCATGGCTGTATGTCTTCTAACATGTACTCAAAAGTAGACTGCAGAAATCACATTCAGACAACTAACCTTGTGTTGGTGGGGTGTCGTGTGGTATTGGAGGTTTTTTTGTTGAGACCAATTTGACTCGTAATTTGTCAGTTAACTTTGTTAATGGTTGCATGACACAAGGAAAGTATAAGAAGTTCCCAATGACAACTTGACACCAGGCAAGCATATTGGCAGGTTCCCAATGGTAACATGATACCAGGCAAGTATAATGGCAAGTTCCCAATGGTAATGGGAAACAGGCAAGCATAATAGCAAATGCCAAATGGTAACATGAAACCAGGCAAGCATAGCGGCAGGTTCCCAATGGTAACATGAAACCAGGCAAGCATAGGGCAAGTTCCCAATAGTAACATGATACCAGGCAAGCATTTTAACATGACACCAGGCAAGCGTAGTGGCAAGTTCCCAATGGTAACATGAAACTAGGCAAGCATTGTAGCAAATGCCAAATGGTAACATGACACCAGGCAAGCAAAGTGGCAAGTTCATAAGAAATATTTGAGGCAGGTTTTTTCAGCCTCTTCCCATGAGTTCAGACCAGAAAGAGGAGTGGGGTGTGTGTGCATGTGTGTGTATGTAGGATTTGAAGGTACATAATCCTGGCCATATAGTACCGTGCTATGCATATCGTTTACATAATCCTGACCGTATAGCACCATGCTATGCACATGGTTTACATGTTAAAGATAGAGCATACAAAACAAAGAAAAGGCATACAAAGCAAAGAAAAGGCATACAAAAGCAAAGAAAAGGCATATAAAACAAAGAAAAGGCATACAAAACAAAGATAAAGCATACAAAACAAAGATAAAGGTATCGAAAAGGCATATAGAACAAAGATGAAGCATACAAAACAAAGACAAAAGTATCGAAAAGGCATACGAAACAAAGATAAAGCATACAAAGCAAAGAAAAGGCATACAAAAGCAAAGAAAAGGCATATAAAACAAAGAAATGGCATAGAAAAGGCATACAAAACAAAGAAAAGGCATACAAAACAAAGATAAAGGTATAGAAAAGGCATACAAAACAAAGAAAAGGCATACAAAACAAAGATAAAGCATACAAAACAAAGAAACCGCAAAATCAAATAAAATCCCCAATATACAAAGTTTATTTATACACTTTCAAAGAGTCCAGGATCCTCTCAGCTGGAAAATCATCATGGGGTGCATCTCAGGGATGCTGCCTTTTGTTGACTTGTATGATATGGTGACGGATGAATTAAACTTTCTGTATCCCCAAATCCCCACCTTGTATGATACGTAGAAGGGTGGATTAAACTTTCTATATCTCCAAATCCCCACCTTGTGTGATATGTAGAAAGGTGGATTAAACTTTCTATGTCCCCAAATCCCCACCTTGTATAATATGTAGAAGGGTGGATTAAACTTCCTATATCCCCTATTCCCCACCTTGAGATCCCTGTCTGCAGCCATATATCTGATTCCTTGACAGAATTATCATGAAAAGTGTCTTGTAAAAATACTAATTGCAGAGTAATCCACAAAGAAAAAGTAAATGCCATCATGGTTAAAGGTTAACAGTTGGAATTAAAGGAGAAGACATATTTTTAAATTTTGAGGTATGGCATTGGGTTTTGTCTTTTATTATGTGCAGTTCATTGCTGCTTTATTTTACATGAAGTTGTAACAGTCTGTATTGATTTCCAATTTAGAATTTGAGGGATTAAAACATGTTCCTTCTGTAGTAATATAAAATCTACCTGCTGAGATTAAAGACCTGGAAATTTGACTTCAGGACAATCATTCACCAATGAATGGAGACATCTCTCCTGGTCAGAAAACTAAGACTGTAGAAAACAGGAAGAAGGATGATCGCGACAGGGACAGAGATCGAGACAGAGAAAGGGAAAGAGAACGAGAACGAGACAGAAGCAGTCCCAGGAGTGATTCCTCATCCCACGGCAGTAACTCCTCCTCCAAGCATAATAAAGAGGTAAAAGATCAAGAAAAGGTTAACATAATGAATATTTACTGTGCATATCGTTGATGGGTGGGGTGGGGTGGGGGCTATATTTACCAAAAAATTGGCACATTGTAACAAATTTGAAAGTATTTACCCAAGGGTCATCATAGATCACAGCTTGATAGTGTAATGAATATGGCTGCCATAAATTCCCATTCAGAAAATTTCCAAATTGTTTACTGTAGATAATAAATGTAAATAATATACAGTTCTGTTATGTTTGTCATCCATTTATCGAAAGTTTACTTCATTAGGGTATCATGGTTTGTACAGACTTATTGAAACCCATTTTTGCAGTAAATGTGTTTATCCAAAGCCTTCAAAATAATCACCTCCATTGGATTAATCCAATTAGAATACAATCCAAGTAGAATACAATCAGATTAGAATATAACTGAATTTGACTACATCATCAATTTAAAGCAAAGTAATGTCTCTTCATTAATAGTTCACACTTAGATTGTGGATTACTTTGAAGGAATACTTTATTGAGGTACAGCTATCCATTGGTATATATTTTGTTTTGTTTTATTGATGATCTAGACCATTTGCAATATATTCCTAACCCAAGTATATTGTGTGCATCAGAAAATAATTATTTTAAAACCATGCTCAGTTGCTGTGATTGTTTCAAGTATTTTGTTAATTATTTTAGAGCCTCAGTTATTACATGATGCTTCAAAATTTACAAGTACTCACTTCATTCTAGGTGAAAGGTCTCTTGCAGTTTTTTTAAAATTTACATTGTAATCTGTGTGTGTCAGTGTGTGTGTGTGTGTGTGTGTGTGTGTGATTTAGATTTTTAACATAGCTTTAACAATTTTTCAGTCATATTGCTACGATGTCTGCAGTGTGACAGTTTATAGTGATGTCTAGCACTGGGGCATCATGCCGCAGACATGTGGCATGATGTCCCACCCAGACACATTATCCTGACACCAGGCCGACCAGTCCTAACACTAACCTTTTAATGCTGAGCGCCAAGCGAGGCAGCTGTTAGTACCATTTTTATAAGTCTTTGGTATGACTCGGCCGGGGTTCGAACCCATGACCTCCCGCATCCGAGGCGGACACTCTAACCACTAGGCCACCGGAGCGGTCCATTGTAATCTGTAATAACTCCAATTTTTATGAATTGAATGTGTTGTCTACGTTCTGAGTGGATGTAAACAGTCACATGATACTGATCTGGAATTTTTACACATCGATAAATTCTGCAGACTACTTTTGGTTCCCTTTTTCAAGATCATTTGATGTGAAGTTTTATCTATATCAATGCCTTACACCCTAATAATAATGACAACAAGCTCCCACCCACCCACTCCTGTGATTTCCAATCAAAAATGACAAGCCAGAGATTAAAATCAACCATTAGAAGTTAAAACAATGTAATCGCATACACCTTTCTGCACTCCAACACTCACCCCTTTGGCCAAAGAAGGCATATGGCAGGCTTTAGAAGTCAGTCTTCGGAAAATATTGCATTTCACCTCGACAGCATGTTGCAGCAGTGGTTATTAAAGGTTGGGGTCATATTCAACCAAGGAATCGCACTGAAAATGGACACAAATTTGCTTTTGAAAGACCAAAATGCGTAGAAAGTAACAACGAAGTTGCTATAACAACATGTGCCATCCACAAGCGTAATTTTCGAGAAAAAAAGGGAATATTCCTGGTTTAACTGCAACAACCATTTTTTATATATTAAAATAATGATCATAACAATATATCACTGGCATGACCTGCTGACATTCTACCCTGTATCACTGTATATAGAATCAATCAATCTTGGACAGCGAAGATAGGGCTATGTATTCTGTTGCAGTTAAGAGGCCAATGAAAGAAAACTTCGATGTACATAAAAGTGAATGTTTTGTTGATTAAATCTGCTGATCTGATGTTAGAAAGGAAGTAAATTGGAATTATAAGGATTAAATGATCATCATTGGGTATTTATCGATGTGTAAATTTTACCTAATCACTCGACAAAGTTTACATAAAGTCCTTTGGACTTTATTTACTTTGTGAGTGATTAGGTAAAGTTTACACATCAATAAATACCCAACCATGGTCATTTAATCCTGTAATGAATTTTTCAGTATTATTTATCTTGAATTTATCAGATTTTGAAATGATGATATTTTCTTCTTTTTTTTTTTAAAGAATGAAAAAGCATCCACCCCCATTTCCAAATCTGCAACCCCAACTAGTTCAGGCAACACAACACCAGGACCTTCTGGTGGTTTGAAGTCTGGTGCAGGAAAAATCCCTTTAGGTAAGTAAAAAAAAAAAAACTATACTTGGGGGCCTTGTTTATGAGGAAATATTAGTCAAATACATTATGCAGAACACCAATGAGGTCAAGTAGGATCATCCTTTTAGTGTTAGTAATCCAGACTATGTAATTTGGATGAAATGTGTGTCATGTTTCCTATGTTTGATATTGATTGTTAATTCATGCCTTTAAAGAAGATAAATCACTCCACTGCCCTGATTAGAACATGTTTCCAGTTATAAGGCATGTAGGGTCATGGGTCCAACTTTTATAATGACATACAAAAGTTACAGGTGAAATACTCTTCCATATATGCAGTATAATCCATGGCTCCCATTGATAGCATTGTAATGAGGGACTGCTGTACATTTCTAGTCATGCTAATAAATTTGTCCTTTTTTGTCCACTTTGGCAATCATTACGTTACAAAATGAGTAACTTAATATTGAATATTGTTAGAGATCCGTACCAAATATACTTGCATATAAGTCGAGTCCAACTTCTAACAATATGGACAAATGCTCATCTGCCATCACATAATGCACCAGCAGATAAGAGTCTGCTGTTTGTTTTACTGATTTCTTAACACATGAGATAGAACAAGAATCTGCTGGAGCATTGTGCAGTGGTAGACCTGGACCTATGCAGTTTGCTCATTGACTCAGCCTGTAAGCAGTTATATACAGTCTGAAGAAAAAAAATGTTTGAAATCTTGGTATAAATCTTTCAGCATGAGCAGCAAGTAATTAAAAAAATCAGGGTGATTAGTGGTATTTTAATTCAGGCTGATTAGAGGTTGTTTAATTCAGGCTGATTAGAGGTTGTTTAATTCAGGCTAATTAGAGGCGGTTTAATTCTGGCTTACTGGAGGTGGTTTGATTCTGGCTAACTAGTTGTAGTTTAATTTGGGCTAATTAGAGGTGGTTTAGTTTAGGCTAACTACATACAATTTAATTCAGGCTCACTACATATAGTTCAACTCAGGCTAACTAGAGGTGGTTTAATTCTGGCTAACTACATATAGTTTAATTTGGGCTAATTAGAGATGGTTTAATGACAATATTCCTATTTTCCTATATTGATAAAGATCAATTTTTGTGATTGGTAAGTTAAGGGTAGAGGAAGTTTAGGACCTTAATATAAACCCATTCTGAATAGGTCCTTAGCAAATGACTCTCAACCCTCTTTACCTATACGGTGTGTGGACAACCTGCAAGTTTCTTCAATACAATGCTGCAGAAATTTGGAATTATTGTCACAGTATATTGAGGCATGCCATGCACATATATTACAAATATAGACACAGACAGAGTCTTGTTTGGGCAATGTCTGTTTTACATGTTGTTTCCTTGAGATCTGAATGATCTTTTTTTCCACTTGTGAACACCATAAAAAATCGGTAGTAAATCTTTCATCATGCTTCTAATATGGCTGCTCTTGGCATCATGTGGGTAGGATCTGTAGTGTGAATGCATGTTGTGGAGACTATGGACTTCAAAACCTTTGAGATATTTTTTGAACAAATGATCAGCATTGTAAAAATGCAAACTTCTAAAATGAAAACTTCTCATGCATGCAACTTATGGCAAATTCTACAGCTTTTTCTGACATCAGTGTTTACCTAAAACCTCATTTTAAAAAAATTAAATGGTTGTGTCTCCTGTTTACATTGGAGTATTGGCATTAAACTTGGCTCTTAGTCTTTCCTCTAAGCTATATACAACGACCTAAATGAGTTGGAAGGTCAAAGTTCAAGGCTACATATTGGATGGCATTCATCACAAACAACATAATAACATTCATTTTATACAGCGAGAGGTGACCATCAAGAGACAGACTGACTGAGAGACGGGATGGTTTATTCTGTTACAGGCTATCCCCTTTTGCCCCCAGGTCACAGTCTTGCTTCGGATCTCAGCCCAGCCTACCCCAGCCAGATTATGAACAGCATCTCGCCCAGCTACCCACGACCACCCATGGTGAGTTCTCATTAGACAGCTTTTGTGAGTATTGCAACAAAATATGTAACTTTTTGTTATTTTTGCACTTTGCAATTGTATTGCAAGATATTGAATGGAGTAGGTGGTATCAATGCCCATTTATATTGTTTCTGAATCAGACAAGTCAGCATTAGATGGAGCAAAGATGGATAAGAGCACTTTATTAAAATGATGGTTTTCTAGTAAGAATGGGGGTTATCTGAAAGGTTTTCTGTACTCTACATCTATTCATAATATGTAAGTACATGTATATTTTCATGTTTATATCTTTCATAATTTCTTAGTACAATTTGTGTACACCCTCACATAAGATGAAACATCCTATATCTGTTCATCCTTTTGTCTCTTTTGTTTGTTTCTGCATAACTTTAGTACTAGACCTTGAACTGTGACCAGACATAGTGGATGACTTGTCAGCTTTGATTTTATGTGAAAATGTTAAAGGTCAACATCATTGAATCATAAAAGGAAAGATGGTTTCAGCACAATAACTTTTGTTTAAACCACTTGTCTTCACAAAACATTGTGATTGGTTTCTACATGAGCTTAAAAGAAAAAGTGTATAGATTTGGGGGTGAAAGATCAAGGTCACTGTGGCTCCTGGTTTCTGCAGAATTAGGTTAAGAATAACAATACATCTAAATCAGACTTTATAGGTGGCTTACACTTGTGGTGAAAAAGACAACTTTTTATATGTCCACCATAAAGCTTAGTGTACTACATTGTGATATTGTCCATTAATCAGGACATTAATTTTGGGTTAGGATTTCTGGGGGTTAAAGTTTTCATGGAATCTGTGACTTAGAGAAGTGGTTTTTTTTAATAACATTAGTTCTATATCTCTTACCTGAACTTTGTGGACTTACTGAGTTTTGATTCAGAAGGTTAAAGGTCAAGGTCACTGACTGAAAAAAGAAATCTGGTTTAACCATGGTAACACTAGTTCTGTGTCACAGATCTGACTACACTTTATGGTTAGCTTACACATGAAGTCAGCAGATTGTCTTCGAAGTGAGTAGATGAAAGGTCAAGGGCACAATGGCTGAGAAAGAAAATATGGTCTTTGCAGAAAAGAAAAATCAGTTCTTGATCATGTTACGTTCACCAGAGTTTGCTGTTGGCATACACACAAGAAAAGTTGCCATTTGATTTTGTGTCAAAAAGGTTAGTGGTCAAGGTTACTGTGACTGATGAAATTAAAGATGTTTTTGGCATGCTATCTCTAGACTGCATACCTTGATGATTTGTGGATGGCATGCATTCAATATATGCAAGAGACCGTTGATTTTGGGTCAGGGATCAAAAGTCATTGTGACACAGAAAAAGGGGGTTATTCAGTAACAATTTTTGTAAATTTGTGAATGGCTTTTACTTTTGGAAATAAGGAAACCTGTAGATTTTTGGGGTCTAAAGGTCAAAGGTCATAATAAACATTATAAGAAAACAAGCAATTTGGTTCAAGACATTGTACCTTAACCTTAAGAGATGAACCATGCCTTGCTGGTGCCATTCATGGTACTTGTACTGTTTCTGGTAAAGTTCCTTATGACTAAAAGTATAAAACATAAGAAAAATAGTTTCCTTACAATTTAATTTTAGACCAAATACTTTGATAAAACTTGTACCTGACTTGCACTGCAAATAAGGCAACTTTTGATCTTCATGTCAAAAAGAGGGTCCAAGGTTAATGTTACTGTGACTCAGAGTGGGAAGATGGTTTCCACACAATAACTTTGGTTTCTGCACAGTAAGTTTACTCAGTCCTGAACCACATGCCTTGACCAAACAAAGAAATATATTGAGCTGGAGGGTGTGTGGGGCAAGATTTCTATCTTTAAAAAAAAACAACTTTAATTGCACACCATAATCGCACAAAACTTTAAGAATTGCTTGCAGATGTGGGAAGGACATAAGCTTCAGCTGTTGGGTCAGACAGCTTCAGGGTCAAGGTCACAATGACCTAAATAGGCACTTAGTTTCTGCATGATAACTTGTGTTCTAAATTATCATCTTGCAACAGAATTAATAACTGACTTGCCCTCGGGTCAGAAAATGAATTACAGGGTTAAAAAGTGAAAGTCAGGTTCACCTTGACCCATCAGTTGATACTGTCTAGTGTCAGTCTTGCCACAGCTGGTACCGAGGCTGCTCTTTTTATTGTGTAGATTAAGTTTAATGGGACCAAAATGTTTCACTCTGAAAAGGCAAAGTACTGGTTACCGTGTGTACTCGCTTATAAGGTGAGTCAAATGGCAAACTGAACAGATTCAGATCTGCCATAGCATAACAGATCTGGGTCTGTGCAGTTTGTTAGGAGTAATCAGTAGAATAAACAGCATAGACCCTGATATGCAGGCACATTATGCTACAGCAGATCATGATCTTTTTGTGTGCATTTTGACTTATAAGTGAGTGTATATCATATGTTATTTCTTTGCACCAGTTTAGAATGAAAATCATTTATTTTAGGTACTTCCATGATGTGTATGATGGAAATGCAACTGGCAGCAATATTAGTAGTATTTGAAAAAGGTTACACACATCTTTGGCAAATTATGAAAATTATATAACTCTGAATGTAGTGATATCCCAGTGTCTCATGACCTCTTATCATTTTATGAAAATTTATATTCGTTAAATAGTTAATTTATACCATATGTACTTTCTTATAAATTAGATCTGACTGCAAAAACAACATAGGTCCACATCTGCCATCACATAATGCTTTGGCAGATCCAAGTCTATGCAGTTTGTTAGGACCACTCAGTAGATGTTATTGCTGCATGTTTAATGCCACTTTTTAATGCATTATTGGCTCTATATGGCAGCCAGTATGTCTGATGGGGTTAGAACCCAGAAAAACACCAGACCCACAGGATGCTACTGGCAAGTTATGTCGCATACCCATATTGATCAAGCCCGAAACTTAAAAACACATTGACAGAGGTGAAATGCCTGGGGCCAACCAAATCAGTAGAACAAATAATATTGACTCTGATATATGGCACATTATCTGGCAGCATATCAAGGTTTGGATTGTTTGCAGTTTGACCGGCCTTGTAAGCCAGTATATATGGTATTATGTAAGAAACTAGAGTGACCATGATATGCATTGAAGTTGTTGTGTCATTGTACATATTAGAGTGACCATAATATGCATTGAAGCTGTTGTATCATTGTACATATTATTAGAGTGACCATGATATGCATTGAAGCTGTTGTGTCATTGTACATATTATTAGAGTGACCATGATATGCATTGAAGCTGTTGTGTCATCGTACATATAATTAGAGTGACCATGATATGCATTGAAGCTGTTGTGTCATTGTACATATTATTACAAACAGAGTTTATTGTACATCCTATACTTGCAGGTTGGATTTGACCCTCACTCTCATATGAGGACATCTGTTGGCAGCATTCCAGGGGGAAAACCGTGAGTAGCCTTATTTGTTCTAATTCTGTATTGTAAAACATATCAATATTCAGGTCCCACGTTTTAAAACTTTACTCGGAATTTTAAACAACAAATGTTGCTCCAGGTATTGAAATCTTACTAAAAATTGACTAATACAGTGATTTGATTGGTCAATATTGTTGTTGTATATTTAGAGTTTAGTCTGGATTTACGATGGAGTGACCAGATGATTATACTAATGGACAAATGTAGTGCAGGCTGGAAGGAATGACCCAGCATGTTTGGGTTTTTTTACGTGTCAGATGTCTCAATGCTGATTTAAAAGGTGCATGGCCATTATAGGCAATATACAGCCCCATCTGTATCACATATTGGTTTTTTAGTAGCCAGTTTTGTTTTGTCTGCATTAGCTGTCGTACTAATACAGATAGACCACTGTTCTCTGGAAGGTGTTTTTAACATAGCGCTTCTTGGTTGGTACTGTTTCTTGCTGAGTGAGTGCAGGTCAGTTTCAGTTTAGTACAATATAACATGGTGCACTGGTGAGACATACTGTGCTCTGCAGAACCCATGTACTGTGAATTGATTTATTTTGGGGGGTATAAATTTTTATAGTTTGCCAAAAAAAAGATTTTATTTCTGTACTTTTTGAAATTCTTTGGGAAAGTGGTTTTATTCTACAGAAGGGTAAAGGTAAATTGGGTCTTTGAAATTCATGAAAATTTCAACCCCATTACAATTGGTGCACCACAGATAATAGTGGCTTCACAACTTTTCATTTTCTGTAAAGTACAATCTTTATCATTCCTGGTTTACAGCATTGTATATCTAGGAAGTTTTCTTGAGCAGAAGTTTTACCATTTATTAGACAAGTTTATATTGTTTTACTTATACCTTTTCCAGGGCATATTCATTCCATGTTAGTGCAGATGGGCAGATGCAGCCTGTCCCATTCCCACCTGATGCATTGATTGGCCCTGGAATACCTCGACATGCTCGGCAAATCAACACTCTCAATCATGGAGAAGTAGTCTGTGCTGTGACTATTAGCAACCCAACAAGACATGTCTATACAGGCGGGAAGGTGGGATCACCAGTTGCAACTAAGCACACACTGTTACAAGTATACGTGTTGCTAGTTTTCATGAAGGTTATAACTGTATGCTTCCTAGGAGTCAGAAAGCTTATCTTTTGCCTAAAAAACAGTTTTGAAGCACTCTATATTAGCATGACGCTGAGGTATGTTGTTAAAAATAAAATTATAAATATGCCTGCTGACTGTTGTCATGTTTGCTCTACTTTGAAGGGAGACCTCTACAATGCTTCTGAGTGTGTTTACCAACCTCATTGTTCTTAGTACTTTACAAGGTCATAGATACTACAAGCTGTACATATAGACCTGGTCACGTCAGTGAATTAATTACCCGTCATATTCTCATATGTCCCTGTTCAACACCTTGAGAAGGAGAACTTGTAGTAAGAAGTCACCAGTCTTAAAAGCTACTTGGAATTAACTATTATTTCATGGGTTAACCATTTCTGGTGGATTTTGTGGTTGCTATGAAGCCATGAATTTGATGATACAAAGAAGAAAGATCATTCTATGGAAAATATAGGACTTCTTAACAATGTTATGTATTCAGTATTGACAAAGATATCATTATTCACAACTCTATAAAAAAAATATATATCTGCAAAAATAAGTTACTGTGTTCTTTTATTATTTGATTTTGAGATGTGGCTGTTTATAACAGGTTGGACATTTTTTAATTTATTTGAGATGTGGGTGTTTTTTCTTTTCAATTAATGTAATACCATTTTATTTTGTTTGCAGGGTTGTGTGAAAGTATGGGACATAAGTCAGCCTGGCAACAAGAGCCCAGTATCTCAACTGGACTGTTTGGTATGATGTTTCTGTTTCATTAACATAAAGAAACATTGGAGCATAATATTTCAAGTTATTTAAAGAAGTCCCTCCACATTGTGAATTTCATTATTACACACTTCCCAGCTCCATATGACCCTAAATGATCCCTTTAACTGTTAGATACTTCATAATAACAAACACCTCATTATTACAAATGCTTCATGTGGATTCTGAGTCTTTCATTTTAGTAAGAGATCAATGTGCTTAGTAGTACAAGTTTTACTTGGGGATATTTGCTTGTCAGAAAGTACGTAAAATAGAAAGGGATTTACAAATAGAAGGCTTGTATTTTGTTAAACAAATTCCAAATTCGTTATACACTGTACAGTAGGTATGCTGATTTCAGTCCAGTACTTTATCATCATGCCAGTTTTTCTTGCTATATTACAGCCAGTGTTTAAAAAGTGCCATTAAAATCAACCAATCTTCATTTTCAAGAGTATATTTGTATTCAAGATCATCTCCAGTAATAATGATTATTACTGTGTAATTTAAATGTGGATTTTTCACTATTTGGTGAGATTTCAAAAGAAGATGAAATGTTTTCAGAATGAATTTATCAACTAGTTCGTTGTTATAGATTAATATTTTCATACACAGATCAGTGACTAGATTAGTTGCCTGTGGCCAAAATGTATCTTTAACTCATTTGCTATCAAGCATGTGGGTAGCTGCATAAAAGTACAAGTGGTAATATGAAAAGTACATGTGGGTAGCTGCATAAAAGTACAAGTGGTAATATAAAAAGTACAGTCCTACAATGTGATTTTTATTTAGGTTTGCATATACTTGTATCATGTTAAACGGTTGTAGAAAACATTCAACTAAAGTCATGAGTATTGTTGGCAACCTACATTGCTGTGGCCACCTGCAAAACAGTGGCTATATACCATAATGCAGTGGATTATGTCCCTTGCACTTGGTGATAGAAAACAGCGCCAAAACAATAGTAAATCTTGAAGTAAACACTGGTACTTTGTTTATTTCTTGATAAACTTTAAAAACACAACAATTAAATTTAAGTGATCTGCATTTCAGCAAAAACTAGATAATTAAATTTCTTGTCAAGTGCATTTTAATTTTCGGCTTTTTTTAACCATGACATTCTGGCAGTTAAGCTAACTTTTTTTGTTTTGAAAACTGGATTTTTGTATAACAGTGTTTTATTTATACCTGTCAGTATATTTTAGGTACCTTGTCCTCTTTCATTTCAGCAACGAGATAACTATATTCGGTCAATAAAGCTTCTACAGGATGGCAGGACGCTAATTGTGGGTGGAGAAGCCAGTACTCTGTCAATATGGGATTTAGCTGCGGTAAGAAATGTTCTACTCTTAAGTAAACTTGTTGGTAATGGACATAGTCCCAAGATTATAGGGAGTGATATCAATGGTCCCAAGATTATAGAGAGTGAGACAATTATGGTAATGGACATGGTCCCAAGATTATAGGGAGTGACATCAATTATGGTGATTGGACCTAGTCCCAAGATTATAGGGAATGACATCAATTATGGTAATGAAAATGGTCCCAAGATTATAGAGAGTGAGACATTTATGATAACGAACATGGTCCCAAGATTATAGGGAGTGACATCAATAGTGGTAATGGACATGGTCCCAAGATTGTAGAGTGACAGAAATTATGCACAGACTTTAGTTGGATACTATTGAGAATTTTATAAATGAACATTTCCACTTGAAGTACATGAAAGTCTTCCTCAAGTCTGCAACCTTGCTGTTGGTAGGTAGAGTTAGGTAGAAAATGAGTAGAAATTCTTGAACAAATTGTTAAAGTTGTGTTTGTATTTGTAAAAGCTTGAGTTACTAGTTTTATTAAATTGCTTTTTTTTTTTAAAATTTGTACACTTTTTCTCTGCCATTTCCAATGTATGTTTGCTCACACCCTGGATTAACCTCAGTCATAAAGCTTAGATTAATCTCTGCATTTAAGAGGCAGGTGCAACAACAAGGTTGTCTCTTGTTTAAAAATTGTCAGAGATAATGTGATACTCTCCAGCCATCTGTCTTACCATTACCATATCTCCATCAAAATTAGTGGACTTTAATGAAACTTCCCGGCAGTGTTGCCCATATGAAAACTGTCTGTAAGAGGGGCATCATCTTTGGCTCCTGGGTAGGGGTCAAAAGCTATATATACAACGGATGACAGATGGATGTGATAGATTTTGCATCACGACCCTTGGGTCACTGTTAGGAGGATTAAGTAGTATATGCATTCAAAGCATGGGGATTTCTTATAGCAAGCCATTTCAGTTGAGGTAGTTTTCTTCTACTGTAAGCCAGTAGTTGGTCAGTATTAAACTAGTAAACTTGGAGGTGGAGAAAATTTTACTTTCTGACAATTGAAACCTTTATATTTCAGCCTACACCTCGCATAAAGGCAGAGCTAACATCTAGTGCACCTGCCTGCTATGCTCTTGCCATCAGTCCAGACTCCAAAGTGTGTTTCAGTTGTTGTAGTGATGGTAACATTGCTGTATGGGACCTCCACAATCAAACACTAGTCAGGTATGTGTAGGACATGAAAAGGGGGTGTATGGGATGATTTCTTAAAGGAACAGAAATCTCTCATATGTCAACAACATTTAGTAATGTTATCCCAGAATGGGGATAGGGTCCACTTCTTTAAATCTGAAAGAAACTAAAATTTCAAAAATGGTGAGACAAACCTTCAGCTTTAGGTCTATTATCTGTTTATCTTTCAGCTTCTGATGTATTTATTTCTTTCAAAAGTAACCTCTATAAACTGGGAAGAAATTGTTGTGTTCTTGTGCAAAACAAAATGAATGTAAATAATCTACTTCCAAGCAATATGATTTCATGTCAAATCCTCCTTATGTACATTACTTATAAGATGTTGAAACCATTAAGAATGAAGGCTACAGGTTCTACATAGTTCCTGTTGCATTCAACATGTATACTGCTGTAACTTGAAGGAATTGGCCATATTTTTGCATAAATGATCTTCTATATTCAAATGATAACTGTCATTTTGTAGACAATTCCAAGGTCACACAGACGGTGCAAGCTGCATAGATATATCCCCAGATGGTACGAAGTTGTGGACTGGAGGGTTGGACAACACTGTCAGATCTTGGGATCTCAGAGAGGTATATTGATTTACTGCAGTTCTTTTGGAACTGAATATAAATTTATAGCTCTGATAGGTTTATAGAAAATAAGCCTTACAGAAGCAATAGCCACTTTCTGAGGCAGTTTTATAGAAAATAAATGTCACAGAATCAGTAGCAACATTGGCAGTTTTATAGAAAATAAATGTCACAGAATCAGTAGCAACATTGGCAGTTTTATAGAAGATGAGTGTTATAAAACAATTAGCAACTTGGGCAGAATTTATAGAGAATAAGTATTACAGAAGCATTAGCAACCTAAGCAAATTTATTGAGAATAATTGTTACAGAAGCATTAGCAACCTAAGCAAATTTATTGAGGATAATTGTTACAGAAGCGTTAGCAACATAAGCAAATTTATTGAGGATAATTGTTACAGAAGCATTAGCAACATGATCAAATTTATAGAGGATAATTGTTACAGAAGAATTAGCAACCTAAGCAAATTTATTGAGGATAATTGTTACAGAAGCATTAGCAACATAAGCAAATTTATTGAGGATAATTGTTACAGAAGCATTAGCAACATGATCAAATTTATAGAGGATAATTGTTACAGAAGCATTAGCAACATAAGCAAATTTATTGAGGATAATTGTTACAGAAGCATTAGCAACATAAGCAAATTTATTGAGGATAATTGTTACAGAAGCATTAGCAACATGATCAAATTTATAGAGGATAATTGTTACAGAAGCATTAGCAACATAAGCAAATTTATTGAGGATAATTGTTACAGAAGCATTAGCAACATAAGCAAATTTATTGAGGATAATTGTTACAGAAGCAATAGCAACATGATCAAATTTATAGAGGATAATTGTTACAGAAGCATTAGCAACATAAGCAAATTTATTGAGGATAATTGTTACAGAAGCATTAGCAACATAAGCAAATTTATTGAGGATAATTGTTACAGAAGCATTAGCAACATAAGCAAATTTATAGAGGATAATTGTTACAGAAGCAAACATAACTGAGAGGGCACCTACTTCCATCTTTAAAAATAAGGTTATCCATGATGTAACAACATTTTTACATTTGATCATACTGGGACATTGTCTTTATCATTGAAAGCTCTGAGCACATTTCACTCGAGCCCTTTTCTGTATGATCATTGTGATTTATCACGTCTGCGTTTGGATTTAATTCTCTTGTTCTTGGGTTTTTAATTAATTGGATTCTGTTTCTTCAGCCTGATTACACTTTACAATTCCATACTACTAAACTCAGTGAAATGGAACGTTATTAATTACAGATAATTGTCTAATTCCAGGGGAGACAACTCCAGCAGCATGACTTTAGTTCCCAGATATTTTCCCTTGGTTATTGCCCAACAGGAGAATGGCTGGCAGTTGGGTAAGATACGATTCCAGCTATGCCAACATCTTTCTGACCAAGGAGTGGTCATTAAGCATATAATGAAAATGGATAAAACACTTAATAGTGTATTTGCTTTCAACTATTCAGAGTATAAAATGTATTTATGTATATATTTGCATTTGATGGAACCTCAGCATAAAAATGGCTTAATAGTGCCAATTAAAATCGGCTCTCTCTAGCATTGCAAAAATGAAGAATTGCACGAAACCCCAGGAAGATCAGTCCTCCCAAATAAATGTAAACATGAAGAAGAACCAGGTAAAATGTAAAAGGTGATGATGTTACAGATCCTGTCAAAGGAATATAAATTGAAAGATGATGGTAAAACATGTCAGATCTTTTACAGATATAAGGTTATTAAATCATACATCATGTGACAATAGTTTACGCTGCTGAGGTGGAACATGAGATGTAAAAGTATCATAGTCCTGTTAAATGTTACAGAAGCTGTTGGTAAATCTTTCATCATTTTACATGTACGAAAGAGTGACGAGTTTATGACCCACTAAAAATGTAGAAAATCTTTATCCATCTTTACATCTGTCTTGTATAGTTTTGCATTGAAGGTGGGGCATTCGTGTTCCATACATATAATTAGAACTTTAAGCAAGATTCATTTGAAGAAAAATGTACACCTTGAAACTTGTCACTTGAGAAAATAAAAGTTGTGAAAAGTTGTTTCAGCTTGCCTTTTGGTATACTAAAATGATCTTATAAAAGTTTCACATACTCATTGAACATAGTGTATTGTAAATCATTCATGTTACATTTCAGACTCACTATTTATATCTGCTCAAACAAACTGCATGTAGGGCAATTAATTACTACTGGGTAATACTGATATTTCATCTTGTACTTCAGGATGGAGAGCAGTAATGTTGAGGTGCTCCATCACTCAAAACCCGACAAATACCAACTTCACCTCCATGAGAGCTGTGTACTGTCCTTGAAGTTTGCCTACTGTGGCAAGTGGTTTGTGAGCACTGGCAAGGATAACCTCCTGAATGCATGGAGGACACCATATGGAGCTAGCATATTTCAGGTGAGCTTAACATTTACTGTATAGAAAATAACTTGTTTAGCCTTTCTGTCTTTACTTTTGTAGTATTCTTGGTACTGTGTTGAGGAGAATGTATCATGCACAGTGTTAATTTTCTCACCAGTTTATGATTATATGTAATGCAGAGTAGTCATTATCTCCTCTGTAAATGAGTATCATGCACAGTATAAATTATCTCACCTGCAAATGATTATGTATAATGCAGAGTAGTCATTATCTCCTCTGTAAATGAGTATCATGCACAGTATAAATTATCTCACCTGTAAATGATTATGTATAATGCAGAGTAGTCATTATCTCACTTGTAAATGATTATCATTTAGAGTAGTCATTCTCACCTGTAAATAATGATCATGTCTCCTGCAAACTAGTCATTATCTCACCAGTAATGATTATGATTATGCAGAGTAGTCATTATCTCACCAGTAAATGATTATGTATCATGCAGACTCATCATTATCTCACCTGTAGATGATTATGTATCATGCAGATGCAAAAAGATGCTATTAACAGGCCAGCAGAACACTTACATCTGTTCTGTTTATACATTGTCTCAAATGTATGAATAATATTGCTGTCGATGGTTTTACATTGATATGGTAAGGACTTTTATATGATTTAACATATTTTTTCAGCGTGTTTTCTAGCTCAACTGGTCAAAGACCAGAAGAGCTTGTGCGTATGGTCCTGTGTCCATTGACCGATATCCATTAGCAGCTGTTTGTTATTGCAACACTCTTTAAACTACACATTTATGGTTAATTCTCCTAAAGAGTTTGTTTTATCCACCTTGGGTTTTCAGCCCAAAATATTTAACAGTATGTAGTTAGTCCTGAATTACAATTGTACTGATCTGACCTCCAACCACACAACTTCAGTGATTGTCTCCAGAACAAAAAAAAAAAACCATCATTAATCTTATTCACTAAAAGGTGGCATAAAGTTTTCAGAAAAACTCTTCTTGCAGTATGTAATTGGATCTGAATGAAAATTATGCTCGTCTGAACCATGTCCACTCTATTGTGAATGAGTTTGAAAACCAGACTAGCTTGACTTTGGGATCAAGTTTAAGTTTGCTGTTTGTATTTTTTAACTTCATTGAGCTTTTGACAGTGTGATACACACACGCATGATTTTTGAGCAGTGGGCAAGTTCATTGGTTTCAACATCTGAGATCTTGAATCATGTTCTTATGTAGCATGTGAGCATATCACACATCCAGGTATGAATGGATATTTTAATAAATCCAGTGTGTTGAAGTTTTGCAGAATACTTGGAATGATGCCAGATAAATCCCTTTTTAATTATTAATTTTGGAGTCAACTTGACCATGTAGGTATAGCTTGACCATACATAAGACAAGTTCAGTTTTCTGTCGATTATTTCAGGCTCAGGTTTAAAAGCCATGATAGCAATTTTTGTATTGCCCTTGTGTGAACTTGTCATATTTTTTGTATTGCCCTGGTGTGAACATGTCTGGGTATTTTTGTTGCCCTTGTGCAAACATGTCAGCTCAGACACCTAAGAAAATATTTTTGTTGAAATGGTGGCGTTTCCTTAGAATGTGGAGATGGATTTCAATACTGCACAATTCATTAAAGAGAATTAAAGGTGAGAAGAAATGGAATCGTTGTGGATTTAGAAAATTATTTTGGCCAGTAGAGAGTATCAGTCCTTCAAGGATTACCTGTTTTCTGCTATATTTAAAAAGAAAACTTGTTTGTCTTTTTCAGTCTAAGGAATCTTCATCTGTACTAAGCTGTGACATTTCTGCAGATGACAAATACATTGTGACAGGGTCTGGAGACAAGAAAGCCACACTGTATGAAGTTATATTCTAATTATTTTGGCCTGCCAGATGGCTGTATTTAAATAATGGAAAGGAAGCTTTCCATAAAACTAGGAATTCCATAGTGATCAACATGGCAATGATTTTCATGCATCCAAATGTACCTGGAAAATGAATGTCCAGAGCTGTGTCCATTGAAAATTGTCCACTTGTGACCAATGGATACACAATTCCTGGATATACAGTGTATCCAAGCAATGATAAGTGTCATAGTGCTTCACTTCTGTCATTTATGTGCAGGATGCTAATTAGTTCACTATTGTGAAGTCCTTTTTTCTATTTCAGTCAGTGATTTTGTGTTCTAACAGCAAAGAAATTTCAATGACTTCTTGTGATTTTTTTGTTATCAAACTTTACCTGATCTTATTTTATGCTTGTTGGTTAATTTCTACAGAATTCAATTCAGGATATGAATGTTACAGAAATGTAAAAACATTCGGATTGCTTTGCATCCAAAAAACATTGTAACTCTGTACAATTCTACCAAGTTTTGAAAACTGTAAACATTGGACAAGAGGTTTTCAGTATGAAGAGGAGGGCATTGACACTACATAAATGATCAGTAGGTGTCAGTAGGAGAGTATCGACACTATATAAACGATCAGTAGGTGTCAGTAGGATGGTATTGACACTACATAAATGATCAGTAGGTGTCAGTAGGAGGGTATTGACACTACATAAATGATCAGTAGGTGCACATAGGTGATTGTTCATTGTTGTCATTGTGATGTAAGAAAATTGCATCAGTTTGATTATGTTTACTGTATCATGCAGTGAAAGATGTACTTTCTGCAAGAGAAGGGAACTACTTCTGTCCGTTTTCAAATGAATATTTTTAGTATATCATAGCATGGTAACTCGTGTACATGAACTTTGTTCAAGTTACAGTGTACTCTTTGCAATGCACAGTGTTTAATCTGCACTAGACAGTGTCAGTATTGAATTGTTTTATAGTGTGTTTCTCAGCATAGTATGTTACTTTAAAATAATCACCTTGAGGGATGTATTAATGCATTGGACAGTGGGAGTGATTGCATTCTTTAATGTTGGATAAGTACGTACTTGATGTAGGTTGTAAAGTACATGGATTGTAACTGTAGTTTGCTTGGAGCAGAATGGGAGAAGTGAATGTTATATTTTTTTTTTATACATTACTTTGAATCATAATGCAATAGATACGTCGGCTATACTGCCATTCATTTGGATACCTTTTTTTCACTAGTGTATATTTTAGATACAGATATGGTTGTCATCATAGAGATGAAGATTGGAACGCTACCCATGATTAAGTATGATCACAAATACAGGCAGAATGCATAACAGCTAAAGCAATGACTTGTGGTGAAGTTGGGTTATAGAAATGGAACTGATGTGCAATTTTTGTTCCCATTGAGTAAAATTATCTAACCATGCATGATTATTTCTTGTGAATAAACTGCATCAAGAATTTTAGATTATTTTTTCCAGCTAAGCTTAACTTCAGAAGAAAATATTGTTTCAAGTTGAACCCCTTTTGATAAAAATATATGAAGCTTTGGAAAAAGAGAAATTGATCATGAATGAATTGGAAAGGATGAGATACCTTATTGTTCCAACTCAACTTGTACATCTCAAACAAAGTAAATGCCATTATAATACTCTCATTATAATGTTCTCAGCTGATCAAAGCTCCCAATGGAATTGTTCCATGTAAAACTTGATAATAATGAGAATATGTGCCAATTAATCTGTAAAATTTAAGAACAAGTAAGAGGAAAGGTTTGTGCATAGGAATGGAATGCAGAGATCCAGGACTTGCATATAAGTGGCATCCAGTTTACTTTTGCTTTTTATTACATCATCCATTAGAAGACCATGATTAGACTTGAATTAGTCACTTTTGAAAAGTCTGTTGGAGACTACATGTTTTAATGCTTGACCCATCATTAGAGACTAATAAGAACAACACTGTTCAAAAGAAGTAAAACAAAAAAAACTTTGCACATCCACGGTCCTTTCTTATAAAATTGTATTTGAGAGTTGTGTTTGAATAGATACATAGATCCACCATTTATCTCAGGTGCCCCCCCTACCAAAAAAAAATGTGTGTTTCCGGTCAGCAGACCGTTTCTGAATTTCTTTGCAGACCCTAGCACTTGCCCCACCCACACACACCCTTTTTTTTTTTCTAATTTCAAAAGAATATTCCAGAAATTGATTTGTGCCTCTAATTGAGTTGGTTTTTCTCAGTGTTTGAAGTACTTAATACAATATATATACTAATCATTATAATGTATATAATGTTTAAAAAAAAATAACAAAAAGTTTTTTAAAGGTTCCCAAAATTGATCTGTACATCTAAACATCTAATTGAACACTAATCATTATATATATATATATATATATATATATATATATATATATATATATATATATATATATATATATATATATATATTGGCCTTTCTCTGTACAGGTCTAACTCTTTCTATGGAATATTTCATAATGACCTCGTACAAGCAGTTAAAAGTATGAATTAATGTTAGATAGGAATATATCAGCAAGATCTTGTTCAATATTAATTAGTACTTTTAAATTTCTGTGTATTTTTATCCCATACTATGTATATACTCCTGGGAAGTTTACACCATTTTTGAAAGGGTAAAATTTGATGATTTCCATTGCTTAAGCAGATGGCAACAAGTACAAGAATAAATCATATGTTTAAATACCTTTATCTAGCTCTTGTATTGGTCTTCAGCAGGTTTTGCCATGTTCCATGATATCAGAAGCATGGTTAGGTTAAACCTAGATAAGCAATTATTCTGTCAGGCTGGTTAGAGGCCACATATGACAATTTCAGATGTCTTGTACATGATAGTGTCACACTCAGACTGCCTGAAAGAGGTTGGGGTACAACTAACTTCTATACTTGCTTGTAATTTGGTCAAACTGCAAACAACAAAGATCCTGATCTGCCATCGCATAATGTGCCTGTACATCAGGGTCTCTTGTTTGTTCTGCTGATGGTAAATAACAAACTGCACAGGACCAGATCTGCCATCACATAATGCACCTGTACATCAGGGTCTCTTGTTTGTTCTGCTGATGGTAAATAACAAACTGCACAGGACCAGATCTGCAGGTGCATTATGCGATGGCAGATCTGGGTCTGTGCAGTTTTCAGTTGGACTTGTATTGTAAGCGAGTATATATGATACTGCCTTCAGCTCTTCCACATCCAGTTTCTCTCCAAGTTCATTGCACTTCACTCTAATTTTTTTACCACTGTAAATATCTCGTAGATCGTTTAGTGTTTGAATGTGACCTTGTGCTCATTATCACATAAATATATTGAAAAACAAGTTGAAGTAAATACTGCTATACATAATGAAGCAAAATAGTTCATTTAGTCACAGATGTATTTGAACACTAAAATTATGGTTAAATGTGCACCATATTATTGCAAAGGGTAAGATAATTCAGCATGGATTGTCAGTAGGGAAGGAAGTCTTGGATTTGTGCATTTAACAATCCTAGTGATGTGGACACAAGTAAAATGGAGTGGTCAATGCTGGAGGTGATTGCCATTTGAGGTCAAAAGTAAATTTTAAATTTGGTAAATATTAAATCTTCTTAACTGTTTGTCAGATTAAAGCAGTTTTTAAATCCTCTGGCTTGTGATAAGGGGGAGATATAGTTGTTGCTGTGGCATTTTGTCTGTTCATCCATAAACATTTCAAAACTCGGTACTGCTTTTCAATATTCTTTATATTACCATGGAAACAAGTATAGCATATGTATTATATAAATCAAGAGTACTAAGCCATAAGAAGAGGTTTGGGGGTGGGGTGGTGGTGGGTATATCATCTTGGGATGACTCGTTTATTTGTTAATTTGTATCCAATCAGTGGTACTAACTTAAAAAGGCATCACTTCATTATACATGTTCTTTGTGTACCCTTTTGTGAAAATGGATATTAGTTCACATTGATCATAGAAGATTGTCATAAACAAGACAAGCTCATAATCATGTGACATAGTGACTGTACATTTTCAAGTGGTATGGCATAGTGTTTTGTTTCTTTTCCTCATTTCTAATATGAAATTCCACTGACTGATATAGTATTCAGTTTCCTTTTACTTGGTTCAAAACCATTCTCAATCCACCCTTGTATGTAAGGAGACACCACAATGTTGATGGTCCCTTGTTTTGATTGAGCCTGCCCTTGCATTGTACTTAGTGTTGTATCTATATCTACTGCAATAATTGTAGATTTCTTTTTGTAACAATTTCTTTTTGTAACAGTTTTGAGTGGTCAAGTAAAGAATCACTTAATATTAATGTATTCATGACCAGATTTTTGTGTCAAACTTTGATTAGAGGTCCCACAAGTTGGAATATATATGTACATATGTATATGAATGTAAATATTATGTTTGTGTCCTCATTTGTGTTGATACCTCATATCGTTGCTCTCCCAAGATGACATCTTAATTGCATACCTGTGGTTCATTGATATATTATATTACTCGTTGGATAACATCTGCATTCCCCTAGATTTCACTAGTTATCAACTTTTTACATCCAGTCAGAACATTATTGTCAGCTATCTTGACCTGCTGAAACAAGCTTGCTCAAATCTTGTTTGCTATTGTGTGTTCAAGAATTGAAATTTAAAGTCTAAATTTGTACATCAAATAGAATATTAAATTTTTAACAAATGATATGTGTACTACTACTGTCATTGACGACTTATGCTAGCGAAAGTAATTTATTGAATACAAATAACATTGATTGACTGTCTAATCAGATTTTAGGAGGATAAACCTTGGAAACGATCTAATGATATATCGATTCCCTAAAATGTTACACCACTACTCTGGTTTAAAAATGTTGTAACCCTTGATTGGCTCAACACAATGTCAATCTCTTTTGACTTGGCTGTACAAGGTCCTCTTTTCATGTGGGAGTAAAGGGTCCTCTTCTATCAACTTGCCATACATACTCACTTATAAGTGGAGTGCAACTGCAAACTGCTCAGATCAAGCTCTGACATTGCATAATGCACTGGCAGATCTGGATCTGTGCAGTTTTTTAGAAGTACTCAGTACAGCAAACAACATAGAACCTAAACATACGTGCATTATGCTGTTTGCAGTTGGACTAGACTTGTATGCAAGTGTGATCGGTAAAGAAATTCAGCCCTCTTTGTTTGGCCAAACGTTTATACAAGTTGTGAATATCTCTGGTAATATCATCACCTCAAATGAAAGAATAATTACAGAGTATGTAAATGACATTCTTGATTCTTTTGATTAATTGATTTTGTGTTGGATTTTGTCAGAAACATTTAATTAACTAGTATCATTATCAAGTAATATTAAATGGTAGATTCTAAACAAAATATTACTCTACTTATTATTAACCTTTATTTCTTGAGAAATCTTATACTTTATTAGAAATATTTTAAAAATCAGATGCGTTTTTCCTGTCTGTTGACTATGTTCTTCAAGAAATGACAGTTTTATTTCCTAATTTAATGTTGCACATGCAGTGATAGATGTCAGCATGCACTGTTTTAGTGCTTGCGGGAACTCAGGGTACATTGAGCCTCTTCATTAAATTATAACAGTGATGTCATAACTGTGAGTGATGTTGTCCCTGTCAATTTAAATATCACATTGACACCTTCCCTACAGTTGTCCTGTAATTATTTGCATGTAGTGATAGTCATGTCACACTGAATTACAGAAAAGTTTTCTCTTTCATTATTTCTGCACATGTTGACTTCATCTACTGCTCTTTTGAACAGACACTCCTGTTGTACACAGTTTTAATTCTTACGTTTTGTGAAACTTTCACTTCTTCCAGTAATGTACATATAAGGACTGGAGAAAAACTGAATTTTAGGCCACAAATTATATTGGAAATGGGAAGTATTGGACATGTATTGCCAGCATTTTTCTAAAGAATAAAGTTTTCCAGTTAAGTCTATAATCCTGACATAACAGTTAATGTGTTTGCAACTTGGCTGAAAACATGCATAATTAAAATATATATTGATTTATGTTAGGTTTTAAGCATTGTGACAGAGGACAGTATGGTGCACTTGGATTCACTTTTTGTTAATTTGCCCAGATAGAAAGAACATACAGTTGTAGACTCTGTACATTTTTGTGAAATGTAGTTATAGAAATGGCATTTCATGTATATGTCTGTACTGTTAGTTGGTTGACCAAAACAATATCAGACAGAATTCAATATAGTGTGGTGTCCCTTCAGACCGATTTCAGTATAGTGTGGTGTCCCTTCAGACAGATTTCAGTATAGTGTGGTGTCCCCATTGATAGGAGGAGCTACAATAAAATGAATTTATAAAAACTTCATCTTCTGTTTTTTTCTGCCAACTGTGTTTAACCCTGCATTTTTCCCAAATGGTTCTAAATTATATTACATACTTGCAATTTTAAAAAAAGGTCAGTGTTTCTAATTGTGATTTGGTTTCTAAATACAGTGGGAAGAAAATTATACTGCTATTTCGTATCCTTCTTGTCAGATGTACTCTCATGTAAGTCGAGACCAGCTGCAGACAACCGAGACCCTGATCTGCCAGTGCATATTGTGCCAGCAGATCAGGGTCAATATTATTTGTGCCAAGATGCCAGTATTGTATCAAGATAGGATACTCGTACATCATGGGAAGATGCCAGTATTGTGTCAAGATAGGATACTTGTACATCATGGGAAGATGCCAGTATTGTGTCAAGATAGGATACTTGTACATCATGGGAAGATGCCAGTATTGTATCAAGATAGGATACTCGTACATCATGGGAACATGCCAATATTGAGAGATGAACGAGAATTTAAATTTAGAGCTTTGCATAAGACGGAATACATGTGAGTGGTAACATTTTTCATAACTGCGCCTCTGTAAGACCACTGGTGTCTGCTTTAAGGATGTAAACAAGAAAGATGTCTTTTCAACTAGATTCATGAGGTAATAGGAGTAGAGTTTGTATTAGCAAATAATGGCACTAGTACAAAACTGTAAAGTATAGCTCCAAAAATCTATTTTAAAAATGCACAAAACATTTATTAATATAAACCCTTTTAAATAAATGTGAACATGAAGAGCTACAAAAATTAAATATACAAGATAAAGATGGTAAAAATCTGTAAAATGTGTATAAACTAAAGTATAAGGTTTCAAAAATCCTTACAATATATGGTAAATATAAACCACATTACCTCAAAGAAACCAAGATGTTCTTGGATGGTACATTATCATAAAATTTCTTATAGAATTCACATAAAAGCTTCAGTCTCACAGGGTGGATATCATTACTCTTGACAAGAAATCCACTTTTGGTGAACACTGACAAGGGTGCACTCTTTCAATTTTAACTCTCCAACGGGTGCGCAGAAATTTGGTATGTGTATTCTGTATATGCAGTTGGCACAATAACCTTTCATCCATGTGATTTGTTCTATATGATAGATGCCCCCCTCAATGATGGGTTTGGTGTTATGGCGCTTAAGGAGTTTTCATATCATTTATTCTGCCAAGCATACAAAACATGCCATTTATCTAATATTTGAAATCGGTTCGTGTATATGGAATCTTCGGTTCTGAAACCGAGTGCAGAGCATCTTTGGCTGAATTTCCGGCCATTTCATTCTGCTTAATACCAATGTTACCAGGCAGCCAAAGCTACCGGATACTTTCTCCCAATTTTTGGGCAGATCGTGTTTCAGTAAGATCTGAGATATTACGAGATTGCCAGATTGAAGGTGTTGCACTGCTTTCGATGTGGAAAGGGAATATGAAAAGATGCTGAAATTTGTTGGGGTTTTTGGAGAGGTTTCAGTGCAATTCAAGGTTTGCATAGGCCTGTGACGTTTTGGTAAAAATGGAGACTTTACCAGGTAACTGGCTCAAGACCGTGCCATGGGGTGATGCACTGGCAGTTCTAACAGTATCACCGTGTTTCAACCTGCCTGTATAATGGGATATATGGTCATAATGGGAGGTATGATTTAATTGAATTTACTCTGACAAAGCAGAGGAACTGTAGAGGACTCTTAAATACGACATAAATACTATTTTGGGTGGTTTTGAAACCAGGAAGGTGATATTGGAGCATGAAATTTAGCAGTATTTCCAACATGATTTCTGCTGTTTCTAAATGAGGACAACTTTGGAATACCAAGAAGTGGTTTCGGAACCGACAAGCTTGATTTTTACGGAATCGAGCTGTAGTCAAGTTTAAGTCTTACTGTAGACCTGAATAACTGAACCAAGACCTTTGATCTGCCCCTCACCCCACCACCCCCCTTGATTGCCTATACTTGTTCTAAAGCCTGGCCTTATGACATTTGTCCCTGTGATGTCTAATACGTGGAAAGAAAGTTGGTTTACCATTGACAATAAGCCCAAAAGGTTTGGTCTCCGCCACAAAAGAAATAAGACGAGCATAAAGACAGAAATTTAGCTCATCATGAGTACGATGTAATTGGCAGAGGTCAATACAAACTTTGATTTCGAAAGTTCGAACATTTTTTATTCTTCTGCCCATTTCTAAACTCTATTTGAGTTTATTGTTTTTAACGTTCAATAGAATGCACACTGTGCTATCTCTATTAGCAACTTTTCTTTGGAAAGACAAGATCGACCACAAGGCGTAGAAGGAAGGATAGTCGCGTACGTTTCAAATAACATACAAAAAAAGACCAGATTTTGAAATTTCTACAATAGAATCAATATGGATCGAGTTAAGTTTCCTCAGTAGTCAATCTATATATATCTGCTCAGCTTACCGACCTCCAAACTCCCTCTCCTCATGGACTGACCAATCTGAACATGAGTTAGAGGCTGTTTTATCTTCCAACAATGAAGCAATTATCATGGGAGGCTTAAACATTGATTTCCTCTCTGATACTAACACTAAATGGCTACATATGATACAACTACACGATCTTACACAGGTAATAAATGCTCCAACAAGAGTAACAGCCTGTACTTCTACTCTGATCGACCACATCTACACCACCCATCCTACCAATCTCTACGAGATAAACGTACCATGTTTCCCTATTAGTGATCACTATCGTGTGCAACTCGTAAGCAACAGAACGCAAAGAAAAACAACTTACACTCCTATATGCAATACAGATGTTTGAAAAACTTTGCTGAAAATGAATTTCTTACCGAACTAGAAAACATTAACTCAATAACTTTCCCTAACCTAGACCAAGATTATGAATTGTCTATCTGGAACCACTGTTTTCTTACTATCCTAAACAAACACGCCCCCAGAAGCATCAAAAGAATTAAACGATCAAAACAACTAGAATGGCATACCAACGAAATTGCAGAGGCACAACGTAACCAAACTGCTATCATGAATATAAAGACTTTACAAACTATCGTTTGTGGTGGAACAAAGTCGGATCACTCATTGTAAAACGCAAGCGCTCCTTTTTAAAGAAGCCATCATCTCAAACTCCGATAACAGATCCATCTGGAATCGCTTGCGAAATCTAACTTAACGAAACCTGCACCTCTTGCTTCATGTGAAATTATAGTTGATGGCACTAGTTATACTGATGAGCTCAATATTGCAAACCAAACTGAATATCTTTTTTGCTTATATATCCCAAACCCTTGACAGGTCTAATCTTACAGAGCCTAATTTAGGCAAACTTAATAAATTCGTGAATGAAAGGGTACCCGATCATCTTAGTTTCAACATTCCCTTAATAACAATAAATGACACTTTAGATATTACCAATAAACGTGACACAAACAAATCAGCTGGTCTAGACGGAATTCACCCCAAAACTCTGAAAATGTCGGTTTTATCAATTTCAGAGTTGTTGAAAGAAATAACTGTAGCATCACTTCCTGTAAATTCCCTGAGTCAATGAAGTTATCAAAAGTATTCGTAATTTATAAGGGAAATGAAAAAAATGACCCATCCAACTATCGACCCATATCTGTTCTATCTGTACCTTCAAAACTTACAGAAAAACATGTCAGCAAGCATATTTTCAGATATCTTGACAAGTACCAACTCCTCCATAAATCACAATCAGGTTTTCGACAGAATCATTCATGTCAAACTGCATTGACAAAACTTATAGACCAATGGCTACTAGCAGCAGAATCAGGCGAACTTACTGGTGCAATCTTCATTGAATTTTAAAAAAGCATTCGATTTGTTTGACCATTCGGTGCTCATTAAAAAACTTTTAGCCAACAAGTTTTCTCCAAACTCAGTTGCCTGATTCTGGTCGTATCTCACTAACAGACACCAAGTTGTTTGCACAGGTAAATATACTTCCGAACGAATTCATATCTTAAGTGATTGTTCCTCAAGGATCTATATTAGGGCCTCTTCTTTTTCTGTCATTTATCAATTGCCTAGCCTTGTAGCACTCTAACACAGATCTTTTCGCTGAAGACTCAGCATTGCATTTATCTGGTAAATCTCAAGACTCTATTAAAAATAAACTTCAAATCGACCTCAACAATATATCAGTTTGGTGTCATCATATGCATATTAATATCTCTAAAACGAAATGTATGACAATCGGAACAAGGCAGCGTCTATCTACTAACATGGATTTACCTCTAACTCAAAATGGCTTTGTCAAAAATCATAAACATTTTCGTCTCTACATTGATCAACATCTCAGATGGAATGCACATATCGATCACCTATGTGCAATGGTAGTCAAAAGAATAACTCTGTTAAAATTGCTTCCCAAATTTCTACCTCCCCAATCACTTGAACTTTATTTTTCCGGTTATATACTACCACTGATAGATTACGGGTGTACCATACGGGGAAAACACATCCAATTATAATCTGTTCAGAGTTGATAAATTCAAGAAAAGGGCAGCCCGAATAATACTGAAACTTCCTGTTATGACTTCCTCGAATGTTTTGTTTGGCTACCTATACAAAAACGCATTCTTTATTTTAAAGAAATCATGACATATAAGCAATGTTCCCTCTAAGGTGCGCGGCCGCGCAGCTCATTAGAAAATGCCGCGCAGCAGTTTCAAAATTCCGCGCACAAGTTTTGGTAGCAAATAAATATGAGCTAAAGGTTTGTTTAACTTAAGGTAGGCCATTGAATTATGAACCTACTTACTTATTTTTGCGTCAACGGAAGGTCAAGATCTTTGACTGTGTGCGCCCGCAGCTGAGCGTACCCAGCAGACCAGCTTGTTTCTGAAAATGTTTTGCTCACGCGGAAATGAGGCTGCTCAAACAACCGCCAGTTCCGCGCACACAGGAAAAATATTAGAGGGAACGTTGCATATAAGACTTTAAACGGCCTTTCTCCAGATTATATATCTAACCTAATTGAACTAAGATCATCTAATACTGAGCGTAATCTCCTATCCACGACTAACAACGATCTCCAGATTCCGTGGTCGAAAACCAATCATTACAAAAGCTCATTTACTGTATCAGCACCTACTGTATGGAATTCCCTACCACTGAAGATACGTAACTCATATTCACTTGCTTCTTTTAAAATATCATTAAAGAAATTCTTTCTTGACCAGCTGGAATGATATATTAAAGGCTCTGAATAGAAAACTTTATCATTATATCCATAAATAATATGTCCAGATCTTATTCGATACATGTAATTCGTACGACTTATGCTGAAATGAATGCACCTGTAGATAGAATATTGTTCATATGTGTATATGTTTCCCAGTATAGTCACACAGTCATTCATGTTAGATATGTATGAATGAGTGTGCGACGATACCTGATTTTGTGCATTGTCTTGTATTTTTATACATATATATATTTTTATTATTAACATAGCCAATTACAAAAATTGAGGACCACATGGCAGATGGGTCAGTCATGACCAAATGTGTTACCTCTCCGGTACCTGAATCTACACTGAATGCCTGACAGATAGGTCTGTTGTGCCTCTCTGGTACCTGAATCTACACTGAATGCCTGACAGATAGGTCTGTTGTGCCTCTCTGGTACCTGAATCTACACTGAATGCCTGACAGATAGGTCTGTTGTGCCTCTCTGGTACCTGAATCTACACTGAATGCCTGACAGATAGGTCTGTTGTGCCTCTCTGGTACCTGAATCTACACTGAATGCCTGACAGATAGGTCTGTTGTGCCTCTCTGGTACCTGAATCTACACTGAATGCCTGACAGATAGGTCTGTTGTGCCTCTCTGGTACCTGAATCTACACTGAATGCCTGACGGTAGTTTGCTGGACTCGGGATACCAGAGGAGTTTGTCATTTGTCGTTTGTTCCATGGTTTTGCAAGAACAGCTTGCTAGTGATATGGAACAATAGTTGGTAGAGTCGGTATCGTATTTTTCAGATTCTAGTGTCTGCATCACTGTAGCTTCTAGATAAGACTGCGTAATGTCACCAGTTGTCCAAAGGTGAAGATGTTTAATTATGTATTGAGAGATGTATCAGATAAATGGTAGTGGATATGATCTGGTCCTGCTGAAATGTCATGGGCTCGATCAGTAGAGTGTTGTATCTCTCTGAGAATGAAAGGTTTATTGTAATCTTAAGCATTAGCCGATTTTAAATTTAGAGGACCCTTTTCTTTCAGACTGTTTTTATGGGAGTTTCATAATAATTAAATTATGAGTTTTTTCTAGAATATTTCGCCTAAAGAATTAGAGGTTTCTGGTAAAATCGTGACCATTTCATCAAAATTTTTCAAGTGTGCTACAGCTGCTTTCAGTTTTGACAGAACCGCTCCGGTGGCCTTAGTGGTTAGAGCGTCCGCCTCGAATGCGGGAGGTAGCGAATATTAACCCCGTCCCAGTCATATCAAAGACATAAAAATGGTACTAACAACTGCCTCGCCAGGTCGGACTGGTGTCAGGATAATGTGACTGGGTGGGACATGAAGATACATGTCTGAGCATGATATTTTCTTATGCATAACGAGCCGTTGTAATCGCCAGTCCATGACTTGGGACTGATTTCCTCATGGAGATGACTTTTGCAGTGCTTCAACTGCACTGTGGTGGCAATGTTTTGGGCAGTTGAAACACTGTAAAAGTCTGGGGAGGAAAGAGTGTGCTGGGATAATCAAGACCAGGCTTTGATCGATACAGGCAACATAAAGTGGTCGAACGTCCGAATGTACTTGTTTGTGTGAATTAACTTGCCGTTATGGTAGATGTTGATTCATTACACTTGGGAGACGTTTTGGGATCTGAGATTTTCGAGTATCTCAGCGTAATTGTAACTATCCAAACTTCTAAATCGCACGACTCCACTAGAGGAGTTGAGAGATTTGTGTGGCAATGGGTGTCTCTTTTAATCGCTTTGAGCAAAGCAGATTACCAGAATGAGCTTTGGAACTATTTTCTACAAACAATACCCCAGCTAAGTTTTATTTTACACCCCATGGTTGTCCAGCCAAATCCTGAAGTGCTTTATCTATCACAAAAGATGATAGCTTGGAAATCGTGTCTGAGAATGTTATATAACAGATTGATATGTTAGCGATATTACATAGAAAATGACACGGAGAACAATTAGCAAATGCAAAGAAACTTTGGACGAGGTTCCAATCTACAGACTGAGATATGAATTAAGGTAGAAGACAAGGTAAAAAAATAAATGGACCCAAGAGTAGACTACAGAGACTTTGGTAATGATGTAAATTAGAAAGGAAGAAAGTTCACAAGCCGAAAAGGGTCACATTCTGAATGATGAGAGTAGGTGTTGACTGTACTGGCTCCAAGGAAAATACTTGCGTTTCGAAAAAAACATTATATAAGAAAAAAGCTTCTCAGAAGTTAGAACATTTGCTAAACTGATTTTGGAATGAAATTCGTTTGTATATTGGGTGGGAATGCCAAACGACACCACAAGAACGTAGACTCCCAGCAAAAATGCGCTGAGTACAGACGGCACAAAGCATGGGCTGAAGATTTAATATTGAACATGATACATGACAAACTAACGAGCTTGGGAATAAAAGTCATGATGACAATTCAAAACTGGAAACGAAAATTCGGATTTGAAAGAAATACATGAAATATTATATCCATAATAACGAGGATTTTTTGCCCTTGAGAAAGTGTACAATGAGGATGATAGTCACAAGGAAGATGTATCCGACTTACAAGAATATGCTATGAGTCTGACACCAATTCATGTTTAGGTTTGACATGTATGAACAAGCTGTGAGTCGGACTCCCATTCATGTTTAGGTTTGACATTTATAAATATTCTGTGAATCTGACTCTCATTCATGTTTAGGTTTGACATATATAAACAAGCTGTAAGTCTGACTCCCATTCATGTTTGATAGGTTTAGCTTTGACATATATCAACATGCTGTGATGCTGACTCCCGTTCATGTTAAGGTTTGACATGTATGAACATGCTGTGAGTCTGACTCCCATTCATGTTTGATGGATTTAGCTTTGATATTGTATGAACATGTTATGATTTGACTCCCATTCATATTAAGGAGTCATTTACTAATACTACTGTCGAAGTATGGTATAAATGTAATGCCATTTACTAACAACGATATCAAAGAATGGTATAAATGTAACGCCATTTACTAACAACGTTATCAAAGAATCGTATAAATGTAATGCCATTTACTAACAACGTTATTAAAGCCATCGCTACTACTAAAGAACGACCCAGATGGCTGGGGGACGTTGAAGCGCTATACCATCAAACTGTTTAAAGGAGAGGTCTATTTAGGATAATGTAGCTTCCTCTTGTTAGAAGTAGGTTTCTACACATTCCATTCGTGTAGATACGGAAAACAGCGACAAAGATACGGGTGTTTATGGCCTTGTAATTGATGAAAAGTGAACAGTAATCTGTGTGACAGGACAATAATCGAAACATTTCAAGCAAACTCTGTAGGGTAGGGGAATGAAAAGAGGCTTCGGATAGCATAGCTTTACGAAATATACTGAAGACTGATAATGGACAAGCTTTTATATCTTATTGTAAGTTCCTGGGTGATAATCTCCCTTCCAGGGTAACGTGGGTTTCTGACTAGCTGTCATACATCGACGTACCAAATTTACCTCCTTAGCACGGCAGTCATTTTCTGTGAAAACGTCTCGTTAGATTAGTCCCTATCTCCCACACTAAGCATCGTTGATATTTTACTGCCTAACAGGTCTAATCGAGATTTTCTGATCCTTTTATCTCGGGGTCAATTGAGTCGGGTTGTGTAAACATTTATGATTAAACAAGAACACCGAATATATACAAGAAACCAATTTAGAATGCAAACAATTTAGCAGTAGTCTTGTTCAGGGCAAATTAAAGATAACACCCAATATTTACTTTTATCACATGACCGATAAACCTGCGCTTCAGCTGAGTCATTGACTTGTGTCAACAATGAAGACAACTAAACTTCAATTTACACAGATTTATCAAATAAATACTACACAGTCCACCTAAAGCCAAATCTATCCGAGATCAGCTGCAAATCTGAGTTATCGCCAAGTAAACAGTTTCAAAGATCGAGTGTCACATGGAGAGAAAATAATGCAGCCTACATTTTCACAAATTGCATATTTATTCATGATCTAATTTTTCTATTGAACTTGTATATTGCCCGAAGCATAGGTTACGTTGGACACACACACACACACACACACACACACACACACACACACACACACATATATATATATATATATATATATATATATATATATATATATATATATATATATATATATATATATATATATATATATATATATATATATATATATTGATTTGCAAAAGAGGGTGAAATAGCTTATTATTCCTCCAGATAAAAGATATTAGTGTAACAGAAAGATGAGATTGTAAGAAAGTGTTCAAAGCTGCACAAAAATAATCATGAAAACAGAAAAAGCAAAATCGTACTTGTAACAAATATTTCACATTTATATGTGTGGAATCGAATTATTTGCTTCAAAGTTAAAAGAAAAGACAAGGATGAAATATAGTACGCATGAAAAGAGGAAATTAAAATCAATTAACGGGGGGGGGGGCCAAAATATTTCGACCTTTGAGTCTTGTCCGTTTGAAGGGGTAATTCTTTTCTAAAAGTGTGTTCGCTTTCGGCTTTTCACAAGTATCTGTTCAAATTAATGATTGATATTTTTAACTGATCAATGGCCAATAAATGCACGTTTTTAGAAGCATATTTCTGAGCAAGTATTTAGCTGCAAATGTTTATTTTTACCGAAAGCTTCAGTAGGTGTCAATAAATACGATATATTCAAGTGGTTCGAAGCTTGTTTTTTTTTGTTTTTTGTTTTTTTTTTTTAACGGCACATGATACAGTCAATTTACCGTATACAAACATTTGTAGCAACGGGTTGAGAAGACCCAATCAGATCACAATTATTAGTTCCGGTTCAGTACCCACGAATATAGACCCAGTCTATTTTTAGAGCATTTTTTTTCTGTCTCCATTTGGTCGTGATACAAGAGTTAGATTTAGGCATTCTTGGTATGGATTTAAAGGCAATTCTTTATTCTTTAGAATATGAGCTTATAGTATGATTTTTTGTGTGTGTATCGGCGAGAGCGCACAGCGAGTAATAAGGCCTTGGTGATGATCCGGAAGTGAAATCTGTGTTCCATTGCACATTGATTTGATTACAGTCCAGCCTCTCAAAGAAATGCTGGTGAACCTATGACAAGAACTTGACTGTGAGTTCATCTTTGAAGGTACTTCAGAATGAGATATAATTTATTATCATTAGGTGTTACGAATATGTAATTTAATTACTTGTGTGTTAATTTTAAATTCTTTTTTATTTAATTTTTGTATCATTACATTTTATTGTAATGATTATTTTCACGGGATCTGATATTTTTGAAAGAGATATTATGTTTATATAAAACGTAGTATGACTCGCATAAGCACGATTTTATCCTGCCGTGGTTTGTCGATTGAGTAAACACTACGCGAAAACGATTGATTATTGCCAAGGTCAGTTTTCTGGCCCACGTGAAATTGCATTGTTTACTGCGCTATTTGATGATGAAATAGCCATGCGTTCCATGGTGCGCGCCTGAAATGACGTCTTAGTTCAGTTTAAAAATACTCAGATCCCCGTGAAATATTCAGTCATATAATATATCTTCAAGAAGAAGGATATATTTCTATTAGGTGCCGTAAAGAGTTGTATTTTGACATCTTTGGAGCTCGAGATGTTTTATCATAGATGACAACTTGTTCAGAAGTTCATCTATTTTTTAGAATATAATAATTTATTCCCTGGAGAACTATACAAGTGACAAAGACATTCGATGGAAATTTATTCTAAATTGAAACATTACAAGTTGTGGTTCAACGTGGAACTCTTGATATTTGTATAAAGACTTCACCTGACGTCATCATCCTCCATTTTGGAACGTCATCAAGATTCGAACCTGGATTCAGTTAAAACTATTTAGTGATAGGACTTGTATTTTTTTCAGTACTAGGATAAATGTTTGGATTGTCTTCACAAACTGTAAGTCCTAATTTCTATTTTCACCTTTTCACCGTGTTTTCTAGGGAAATAAATTATTTTTGTTAAAACTTACAAAGCTTGTTGGCTCCACTCTTTTCTTCTATTACTTTTGAACGCGCCTATACGTAACATAGGACACAAAGGAAAGTTCAGTACTGAGAAACAAATGTAGAGAATATAATGGTAAAATTAATTGGGTTTTCATTCAGTCTGCATAGAAGACTTTGTCGGAATCATTGTTCTCGTGCTCGAGATTTCGAGAAGAAAATAAAAACATAAATAAAATTCCAAGATCGCTCATCACCATTATGCATCGCACCAGATATAAGAGAAAGCGACTTACGTGACCTTAACGCGTTTTAAGATGAGAAAGTTTATAGATAAATGAAACAATTGGTGTGTGCTCGAGGCCTCAGATGAAACAATGATATAGCGATTATGAAAAACCGCGTTAGAAACGCATTATTGCTATTTAATGTCACGAACTATTAAATTCAAATAATATAATTAAAAAAGGCTTTCTTCAGAGACAGCTGCTTTCTTAGGTCAAACTAAAATAATAGTCAGCGGTTTCGTACCTCATCATATTGCAAGTTTTTGACAGTCCTATAATAAGGGCAAGGTGGTTCATAAACATCAAAAGTAAAGATTTCAGCTTGTCGTATTCGTTTGTATCAAGTGTCATCCGATAGCTACGTACCGTGTTTGGTTCAGTATGAGGTGAAAATTTAAATTTCTTTTTCAGGAATATTGCTAAATAAATCCAATCTGGAAGTCTAAAACATTCGAGTTGCTAATATTTATGTTGACTGCCGGGATATTAATAACAAGATGATGGGGTTTTCACATCGGAAATCGGAATTACAAACAACATGCTAGAAATGTACACGTTTATTCACGTACATTAATTACTTTTTCTTTATTTACAATTCAACATTTGCTTACTAACAAATGAACTTAATCTAGCACAAACAGATTAAGATATGCGGCTAGCTCAACATGTGACATCGAGCTGAGCGCAGACAAGAGGCGAAAGTGGGGTAGCAGAAGTAGTAATAGAAAATAAGGTTTCTAGCTCAGAGACCCCCTTCCCCCTCCAAAACCTTTCTATGTTGACATTTTCTTCAGCTCCGATGATGACTTTACATGATAATTCTTTTTCTGACAAAATATGTTTTGTCGGGGTAAGGGGGTCACTGATCTAGAAACGCTTATATTCCTTTACTACTGTTACAGCCATGTTTTATGATAATTATTTTCGTACTAGCTAACTCTCATTGGTAGAATATCTGTTAACATACTGTCGATAATACGAAACTCGCGCATTAAATCGTCCATATCATATTTAACGCCTCGCAAATAAGATCGTATTTGATCAAGTAATTTGTAAGTGATACTTGCTGTTTTATAAGCATTTGTTTTGTTTCAAGTCGAGGCTCAATTTTCTTACATGCTGTTGCAAGAGAAACACCAACACCAGATATTATTAACAAAACGGATTTAATGATGCCCCACTTGAAAATATACCAGAGCTTATCATGAGCAGTAGTAAATATGATTTTACTCGAAGTATTCGACTGTAATACTTGTAACATTGTTTTACACACCAGAGGTTTTTATGATAATATCTGTAATATTGCATTAGTGTGTCAACATTTTGTTTTGGAATTTCTTCTGAAATATGATTGAAATCGACGATCTGTTTTTTCATTATACAATATTTGCTTACAAATTTTACACGATAGTAAAAACTCTAACACCAACAACGGAATCAAGAAATCGCCAGATTTATCGAGCTTGTTATCGTCAACGGATTTTAGTTGCGTATAACTCACCGCTTGTGTATTATCAACATTTGCTGGTGGATACTCGGTTTCCAACCCAATGATTTTTTTACTTGACATGTTAATATTACCTGTAAACGTTCTACCGGTTTTATCAAGCTTGTTATTGTCCACTTATTTCAACTGTAAATAACTTACCGCTTGTGTTTGACTTAAGTTTGCTGGCGGATATGCGGTTTCCAAATTTATTTATTTTTTTTCCTGACATATCCAAGTTACCGCTTAAAATTCCTCCTGTCAATGATAGTTTATAATTGTCGACGGATTTAAGTTGTGCATAACTAACAGCTTGTGTATCAACAACATTTATCGGCGGATAATTTGTTTCTAAACCTAGAACTCGTTGATTCGACATAAACAGGTTTCCTGTCATTGTGTCGCCAGTTTTTTCAAGTAGCCTGATAAATGTTACCGTTTGTTATTGTTGTACCAACAGCCGACGAATCTCCTAATGTTGTTCCAAATCTTGTATAATAGCTCATTATTTGTTTATTGTCTGACAATTTTATATAAACTTAGTTTATAACAATGTCAAAGCCATCGTCAATATTAAATTTTGACAAAGAACGGCTGGTGCCACATAAACATAACAATGATCTGCCAGATTGTCATTATCTCGTTGTTGGGAGAACTGGATCGGGAAAACAAATTTGCTGATGAATTTACTGCTAGGCGATAATTTTAACTACGACAGAGTTTATATTTACACAATTAATCCACAGCAGGATAAATACGAATTATTGAGCGAATACAATAACAAGTTTCGTGATGATCTTGAGGCTGGTGAAGATGTTTTTTTTATTATTAGACCACCAGAGGAACTTATTCCAGTTAATCAACTTGACTCGGATGAGCATAAGGTAGTTGTTTTTGATTATATTCCACTTAACAATGAGGAAATGAATAAAATAAGATCTTAGTTTTCACTGTCACGTAATAAAAAATGTAACTCTATCTTGCTCAGGGATTTTCAACGTCGATAAATTTATTAGACGAAATACCGGTTGCTTTATATTATTTCCCGGACTCGACAACGTTGACGTCAGAAATATTGCAAACGAGCAATGTGGTGATGTAACAAAAGATACATTTATTGAACTATATCATAAGGCAACGAAAGATAAATATAATTTCTTTTTATTCGATAAATTTACACGTGATCTAAAAAAACTTCCGCTGCTGTATTAAAAAGTATCTAGAGTAAAGTTTTATCAAACTGTTATTGAATAATAATATGGATAAACGAGCAAAGTACAGAAAATATATAGAAGATCTATTTAAAAAAATTGCTCAATCTCATGTAGAATTTAAGGAAAAAGATAAAGAAGCCCGACGTGGACAAGTAGTTGCCGCGGAGAAATCAGCTAGAATTTTAAAACCAGTTACTGAGGCTTTACTTGGAAAACAATCTGAAATTTTACCGCCATCAGACAAAGAACATAAAAAATGACAGGAGAAAGGTTTACTTGGATTAAAGAACAACAAGAAACCGCTATTGCAAGGTCTGATGAAGAAAAAAAGAAGGTTGGCTGAGGCACTTACAGAGTATATGGTTAATCCTGAAAGAAGAAAAACTGAGATAGATCAGTTGATTCATGATCCGTTAGAACTTGAACGAAGATTATTGCAGACGGTGGCAGTTGGGCCAACGGGAAGAAGGCTGGATGAGATGATCGGCAGATTAATGCTGTTGATATCATCGAAGGAAGCTGGAAATGTTGGCGTTGAAATTGACAATGAAGTAGTTGATATACTTGATCTTCTAAGATCGAAAGAATTACTAACATCAGACGAATACGAAATTTTACACCGCGACATAATCGCAGGCGATAATTGTATAATCTGACAAATAAAGATGTCAACATTAATACTCGACTCTAGCACCGCTGCAAAAGATAGCGCAAATTTTTCAGTGAATTATATTCCGCCAATAAAACTAGATCCTGAGAGTGTCCAGAAATCTATTGAACATAGAGAAGGACCCCGTATTATATTTTTGAATATTTTTATTTTAAGTAATTTAAACTCAACATTGCTGTAACAGTAGTAAAGGAATATAAGCGTTTCTAGATCAGAGACCCCCTTACCACGACAAAACATATTTTGTCAGAAAAGCCTTATCATATGAAAGTCATCATCGGAGCTGAAGAAAATGTCAACATAGAAAGGTTTTGGAGGGGGAAGGGGAAGGAGCTAGAAACCTTGTTTTCTATTACTGTTGCAGACACAAATATAATAGTTATAAATCTTTATTTTACGTCTTATAATATGGCATTAAACTTGCACCTAGGCACGATATATGTATTATTACACCAGAGTCTAACCCAGATTGAAACAGATTTATCAGTCACCTAACTCGTGTCTACTCAGTCCGTAACCTGGCATAGTCGACCTTACCGGGATCTGCATGCAAAAAAAACAAAACAACAAAATAATAAACTAAATGAATGAATAAAAGCAATAAAGCCTATTTAGTAACAAATATTAAATTTTGTGATACTGGGTTAGTGACATTAATTGATATTAGGGTTTTTCATTTCAACAATAATCTGTGTATACCTAGACTGTGTTCTTAATTGTCGTCACTCAATAATTAACGTGTGGAATTAAAGCAAATACCCTAACCAGATGAGCAAGTTTTATAAACTCAAAGCATATAGCCAGAAACTGCGCGGAGCGACTTCAATTTCACAAGTAGAAGAAATGTACCAAGAAGATATACAAGAGTTTATGGAAGAAATCCTGAACAAATCAGACATTTCAATAACAACAGAAGAGGGCATGCAAGCTACTGGCACATAAATTAAACCTTCAATTCTTTCTTTTTTTAAATTAGCCAGTTCGTCTGACAAGTTACAGGGCGTAAAAGTACTACTTGCACTTTCTTTATTTGCATACGACAGAGCAAAGTGAATTAGAAGAAACTGATGAGAATCTAGAACAAAGTGGACGACAAATTAAAAACAGACCCAACAGAAGAGCTGCAAGATAAAAAAAAAAAATTATATTGCTTGTAACACTATCTTCACTTTTTGTCGTCTATTTGTTTTGACTACGTCATATACCAATTACATTCGTTGCTAAAACCAGCTGTACAACATATAAAAAAGAAACAAGACAGAGCAAAGGAACACTTAAGCTGACAGCCTGAGCATAGCAAACCGATTGTAAAACAACAAGAAAACAAAATCGCACAGCATGTGCAAATGAAACCAACGGTACTGTACAACCAGTACACTCCACAACCATTGCAGGTTTTGTGCATTTTAAATGCAAAAGAAAGTAAATGTCATTTACCTCGTATCGTTATGTACAGTATTAGCGGTGAGTTATATCTTGTCCTCTGCAAGAAAGGGCTTCAGTCGTAACTTCTCTTTCGAGGGGTTGTTTAAACTGGTTCTGCCTCGATCTAAATCAGTGTTTATCAAGACAATTGCTGATGGTTTGTTGCCTTATACAAGTATACCTTAGGTCAAACAGATCGAGCCTCATACTCTTACTTTTTACATCATGTGGCAAATTTTAAACTTTTTGTAATTCATATCGTATTCTACCGATGTAACAATTTATTTAATTCACCGCTTTAATTATATAAGGCAAAAACGAATGTTTCTCCCTGCTGACTCTAACACTTTTTCTTCAATGGGAAATAAAATAAATCACAAAAATGACATTAAATATACATAACGTTAACAAAGACCAGCCTACCCTAATTTTAAAACCAGTGGAATCAGATTTTTATTTTGGCCTAAGATATTGCTCTGATGCCAACTGGGACAATTGCAATTTTGTCTAATTTGAATACCATTAATACAATAAAAGTGATGAATCTCCAGTCTAACTCGTTCAGTAATTGTTTTGATTTCTTTGCTACTTTAGATGCCAAAATATATATATATATATATATATATATATATATAT